>WBNH01008222.1:71977-83632 GCA_013401255.1 Urocolius indicus
GTTTTGGTTCTGGTTTTTGGGGTTTTGTGTTTTAGTTGGTATTAAATTGTTTTCTGGTTTTCTTCCCCAAGCCGAGTAGCCTGCTCTGTTTTGTCCTGCACCTTAAGCGGCAATTAAGCCCTCCCTGCCCTTTAGCAATCCTTAAGTCTTCGGTACTTGAGGCTAATCGTGGTCTTTTGTTCCCTGAATGGGCCTAAACCACGACAGACTGCCAGCAAATTGGAGCCTCCCAAACCTCCAGGTGAATGAATGGTCAGAGCAGCCATGAAGACAGGACCCCATGTCATTTCTACAACAAATCCTGCATGTTCAAGGGCATTAGTCATGACTTTCCTTCTTCTTTATAGAAAATGCAACGACTGCATTTGTCAGAGTAACTAAAAGAACCCCAATGTGCTGTGTTATCTGTTTCCAAGTGCTCCAATATGGCAAGGAATAGTGCAGCATGGCTGCACAACATCAAGCAGGGTTGTGTGCTGAAACACAACCACACTGCCCAGGCAGTGCCAGCACCACCACCGTGCTGGCCACATGCATCCCCTCAGCCAGCCAAATGCCAGAGCTCTGTGTTCTCTGATGGGCAGCAGTGCTGACCAGAAGCCAGAGGTGACCACCTGGTAGAACCTCTGCCCACGCCAGGCCCTCACCACACTACAGCTCTCCTTCCTGTGTATTTCAAAGTTGGGCTCCTTACACACTTTACAGAGGTGGGAGGTGGAGATGGCCCCAGGGTACACAGCCAGGACACAGTCTGGCTTTCTCTTGCAACTTCAGTCACTGCTCCCATTCAGCACCTGTTTAAGTGAAGCCAATTTACTCGCCAGACAAGAAGCTCCCAGATTAACCTGGATTAGATCCGGGTGCTGAGAGAGCAGCTAACGGAAGGATCTCAGAAGCACGTGCTTCTTAAGTGGTGGTAAGAACCTGCCTGAAGCTGCGGGGAAGTGAGGAAAAGACTCCAACGCACTATCAGGGATGGAGATGGGACAGAGCCTTCTCCACTTAGGCCACAGGTTGGAAAAGACCTTTAAGATCATGAATTCCATTGAACCACTTCACTTTTTAATGCCTCTGTAAGACTTTTTACAGTGCATGAAAACATATTCATTATATAGGTGCTAATTATATAGTATAAAAGTCTCCCACTTCAGATTTAAAGAAAGCATTAATGCATTATTCAGTACTTCAGCATCATTCTTTGCTACTTGAATCATTGCTCTGATTTTTGTAGCACACTCTCCCATTTTTCCCCCTCTTATTCCCTCATTCTTTTCATTTAGCCCAATTGTTCCGAGCTGTAACTTGGATTACAATTTGCAAACGCTGGTTTGTGAAGGATTAATTATGGTGGTGGAGGCAGAGGAAAAACCTGACTAGTCCTAATTTAGGAGAATAAGATGGCAATGGGAAGTGACATGGTCTTCTCAGCAAGACTCAACAGAAGTTTTAGGCTGCCTCTTTCTCAAAATGTGTCACAGAAATACTCTGACACTGAACAACTACAGCTTAGTCTCAAAAGGCCATCTGCTATTTTCAACGAATTGAAATGAATAAAAATTCAAACTAAAATCTGAGCACCTAAGAATCACAGAGGCTGAGAGGATGGAAAGGGACACCAATTCCATTGCACAGCTCTCATTAAACACAGATGCCTGCAAACTGCTTCCACTGTTGCAGCACACAGCCATCACGCAGGTACAGAACTACTTACTACAGAAAGTTACAGAAATGACCATTACACAAATTGTAGAGGGCTGCATCTATGGAGGACTTTCCTTTAGCCAGCCTGCTAGCATCCACTAAGCTCTAAAGCAAGGTTTAAGGTCCAAAGCAAGGAGGACTTGCCATATCTGCTTCACCAGATGCATACAGGGGACAATAAACATGATTCTGCTGCGGCAGCTTGGTCACCAAAGGTTTTCTTTCAGAGAGGACACAGGTAAACTTGAAACCCCAAATCCTTCTAATTTTAAAAGGCTATGGGCTTCTTGGGGATTTAAGGGAAAAAAAATGTTTCTAAAGCCTTTCAAAGACCAGTGATTCTTAAACACATGATTCCCACCATCTTATTTGTGCTACAGAGCACGAGTAAGGCAAAGATTTAAGGTTCTTTGCCTGTGAGTGGCTGCAGCCTGCCACGAGCCGTGGGCAGCGTGAACTCCCTGAACTGAAGTAACCCTGCACAGGCAGGGATCCAGCCAGACATCTTAGGGGTTACTAGGATTCATGTTGAAAGAGGAGAAACACTGACACTCCCTTTCTTGCTAATAAAAATTGCCAAAGGCAGATGTCACCGCGTGCTTCAATTCAGTCGGCTGTTACGTGGCTGGGATTGCGTTGCCGCACCATTTACTAAGAGGAAGTTCTCTTATCTCCCTTGGTTGGGCAAAAAAAAAAACCCCAACACATCTCTTTTCAGCTTTACAGGGAAAAGAGAAAAATAGCACCCACTACACAGCCTCTGTACTAGTGTTAGGAGGGAGAAAAAAAAGTTCCCGACATTATGCAAGTCCTAGCAGTGTAATAAAGGTTAATAGAGTTTATTGACCTTCTAATAACTACAGCATAACTCCAACATTTTTTCACAGCCCATATGTATCAAAAAGGCAATTTCATTTGTTTCTTTATTTATTCCTCCAAGACTAAACTCCAGGCCTCTGCCTCCAAGCCTTCCAGAGCCAATCAGCAATTCCCCTTGGCATCAGCCCTGGTGATGGGCAGAGGTTTAATGCAGCACACGTAAGGGTACAGGAGCTTAGAGACTCAGCACCACATTAAGTCCTCTGATGGGACTGATTTTGGCTAGCAATCCAGGTGGCCAGAATAAGCATCAAGAAGGAAAAGCCTCCACACCTTCTCCTGATGGAGTCCACAGAGCAGCAACTCATAAGGTGCTTGACTCCCTTGGCCAGGCTGGCTGCTGTCCCACAGTACCAGCCAGGTATCTGAGGTTTCCAGAATATGGCAGCAGTATTGTCCTACCACAGACCAGCATTCAGCCCTTTGGATGCTCACCAGTATTTTCCTAGCTTAAGCAACCAAATATTATTCAAATGGTAACTCTACTGTGGCATATAAGTACAAGTTGATAAAGAAAAACATCTCTTCCCCTATGCCTCAAATCCCGATACTCAGGGGAAAGACTAGCCATGTCACAGATGATGAAAAGATAAAAGGTGTGGCAGCATTCACCAGCACTTCACTGAAGAAAAAAAGCTAAGCACAAGATTGCAATTTGGCATCTCACTCTCAATAAGGTCACTGTGAAGCAGCAGCATCCACAAGGGAATGAGCACAAGGAAAGAAAAAGAGAGTCCAAGTGGAGTGGAGGGGGATGATGGGGTTCTGGGTGACAGCACAGAGCAAAGTCAATCTCTTGTCAAGTCTCCAGCGTGCTCAGGGAGGCGATGCAGGGTAAACCCCCCCAGCCATGCAGGAACCTGGGCCATCCCACTTGGGATAGTGCTGCTCATGGGAATGACCAGTAGAGGCACGAGGATGAGAAAAGCTTGGAGAGGGAAGGCTACAAACAAGAAGAGGTAGCAGTCATGCCTTCCTCTTTTAGGACAGCATGAGGAGGAGATGACAAAATTCATAATGCCTCATGACACAACCACTAAGAAAAATGCTAAGGACAGCTTTCCCAGAAAAGCAGGGTAGAAGAAGGTAGAATAGTAAACATTAAAAAAAAAAAAAGAGGATGAGCAATCACTGGGGCAGATCCTCAGCAAAGATGCTTTCCCCTTCACTGCAAAGGGATGGCTTGGGTGGCAGGGTCCTCTCTTCCCATGGCCCCAAACAGCTGAGTGGGGAATCACTACAAAATATCCCATCCTCCCACCATCAGAAGTGTGACAGACCATGCAGGAGGAGCAGACACAGGCAGCTATCAGTGAATACCTTCTGCCTACACAAAGTATTGGATACCAGTTGCTACTTTAGGAAAGACAAAGACTAGGAAAAAAATCCTGTTACCCGTGTGAACACACGGTAATGATGGTGGGATCCCTACTCAGTCATAAAACACCCAAATAAATGCACATTAGCCTGCCACACAGCAGGAACACCAGAGCTGGGGAGACGGTGTCTTCTGATGAATAAGCAGGGCTGATGTGCCTGCGCAGATGCAAAGGCAGCATGCAAATGGGGTAAGACTATGAGGTGAGACACCCCTTTGTTGAGATCAGCTCCCTCTTGGCAGGAAAACACTGCCATTACAAATTAGTCAACATTGCCACCTCACCACCAGCTCCACACTGAACGAGTCTCTCATGTGGCAGGCAAACCGTCCGATTTCCTAAGCCAGCAAAGCCAGAGTGTTGGGCTTATGCTTTCCTCTCTCCCCCACCCCCATCCCAAACCACAGTTGCTCCCTGAAACACTCTTTCAAGAAGGGGAACGCCCACCGGGTCTAGAGGATGTGAGAGGCCAAAGGGATGTGGGTTAGCTGGAGGAGGTGCAGCGGTGCAGCAGCCGTGCCCTTCAGGTTGTGCCCCAGAGCTCCCAGCAGACAGTTGCAGATCTTCTGTATCACATGGAACCTGGCTGTGAAGCATCCTGCCCCATCTCTTATTTTACTTTCCTTTCTCCAGGGCAGAACACAACCTTTTTTCACAGGATACAGCTCTGAGAGATGAATGCAAAAAGGTGTGAGATTACACATCCCCAAATTTATAAGTGTAGCTCTGAGTTAGTCTCTAAAAAAAAAGATAACAGGATTATCTCCACAATTTTTGAACAGGCAATGCTTGAAGGCCAGGGCCTGACCCTGCCAACGGGACTCCCACACCTATATGTACCATCAATTTAGGGATCCTAGTTGAGCTGGCTGGTGCTCATGGGTTAAGCTGCTTACAGGTTCTCCTAATTAGCAGGAGACACCCTGAAGAAAAACCAAGCTACCAAACTGCACATATGAGCATCTCTAGCACATCTCTGAGCACCTCAGACCACAGCTTTAATTCTACTCCAGGTTCCCTCTCCTCAGGTCAACTCCTTCAGCTCTCCCAATACCCACAGCTAATAATATCAGAAGGTGTGGCAGAGTGCACAGAAGCACAGCCAGCTGTACCAGACATTTTCACTTCACCTGAGCTCCTCATCTGCTGCAAGGCAGGAAAAAGTGAAATAACTTATCTGGAATAAATTTCCTTTTCATCCTTTATTTGCTCTGTCTCCTTGGGCCTGCAAGTGCTTCAATAGTTGTGCAAAAGCTTCTGGAGCAGCACCTTCACGTACCAAGTGGGTTGACCTCAAGGCCATCACCTTCTAAAGGATGCAATCTGAGCCTCCAAGGTCAAATCCCTGCACTGAAAGATGTCCTTGTAAAGACATTTGAATGTATTTATATATTCATTACCTTGTTCTCACTCTCTCCTTTTACATGGGATAGGGGGAGGGGAAGGGTGGTTCAGTAAAAAGTACCCTCCTCCTTGTCCTATTAACCTGCTTTTATTTCCCCTGGCTACCTGCACACAAAAAGAAACAGCAAATCAGCAGCAAATCACCCCCCGAGCGACTGCAAGCAGGGCGGAGGGGGAGGCGTCATTTCTCCCTGCTGAAACTCAGGACCCCGGCCACCCTCAACATTTGTGCTTCCTGATGGCAGGCCAGCAAGCAGCTCAACGGAGCCCTGCCACGACCCAGCCTGGCTAGCTAAGCATCCTCTCTAGCACACCACACAGCCAAGCACTCGTACCACCATCACGCCACAGAGCCGCCCTCCGCCTTGGCTCATGGCCGACTTAGGGTTACGTTATTCCCATGAACTGCTGCTTGTGTTTCCCTGTGGAAAGCCAACAAGGGAACATGCTATAGCCTCCCAAAAAACCATCCTCTCTGAAGAGGAGGGGATTAGGAGGGAACAATGTTGAAGTGTCTTCAGTGAGCTGGAAGCAATCCCAGCTTCCAGCTGCACAATGACATGCAGGAAGGAGTTCTGAAAGCTTCCCAGTCACAGAGTACCCCTGTGTGCCAGGCTCAGAGATGTCTGGACATAAGAATGGCCTTTAAAGCATAAGGATGCAAGAGAACTGCAGAGCGGCCCTGGCAAAGGGGAGAATAGTGGCTTGAGCTTAGCTGTTTTTTTTCCCCTGGCATTGGGTGCTAATTGTGTAGTCCAGATCCTTAACCTTATTTAGGTCAGAGGCTTTAACACAAAACACAGTCTCAGAAACACCAGTCTTCCGTGGGAATGGGAAAGCCTGCTTGTCCACACCCAGAGCTCTCCAAATACTGCAGCCCAAGTACAATCATCTGTTAGAGAGGGATCAGGAGGAGATGGTGTTTGCAGTGCTGCAAAACTATGCCTTGTGCAGCTTCATGCACGATTCGCACGTTTCGGAACAAGCTCCAACATGGGTAAAACAGCTCTTAAACTACATGCAGGGCATGAAATGGGGTTGTGTGGATGCTCAGGAAAAGGTCCCCATCAGCTCACCCTGAAGCCCTGTCAGCCACTGCAATGCCATGCCTGCCCCTGGGCTTCCTCAGCCTGAACAGGTGATGACCCCTCAAAATTCAGCAGAGAAATGGTGTAAGTGGCAACAGGGGCACCCCAGGGAGCAGGAGTGAGAACATGGCATGCTGAGCCCCAGTGACTTTTTTGTTAGATTCAATATTGGACATAAAGTCATATAAAAAAAAAAAAAAGGCTCCAGTGATTCACTTCCATGCTCCTTATGCACCTGCAGGCCTACAAAGTCCATGGAGCAGAAATGACAACCCTTCACAAGTGATTTCATTCCCATTTCTTGATTATTCTGAGGCTAAAGTAATCATTGCTCCACAGAAAGCATTTCAGATTATTTGATGAGCTGTGTCTTCAAACAGGTTTTGTTAGTGTGACTGCCTCCTAAAGTTGTGCCACAGGAGCAATCAATAAAAACAATAAACCAAATGGTTTAATACCTCTAGGCCAACAATACTGGACTGCAGTATCAAGCTTGCCACTCACTGCATCTACAAGGCAAAAATATTAGGATGGAAAACAGCATGCAATAATAGGGCGACAAGGAAACATGCAGAAGTGTTTGACTGGATGCAGCATCCAGGGGGATGGAAACAAGGAATAAACAAACTGTCCAGAATTTAACCATCGACTCATTGGGAATAAACTTTGCGATTTGGTAGCGTTTCCAGGAGAGTTCCAGTTTTGAGGAGCAAACCTGAGAGGTGAAGCTTCAGCCATGCATGGGGAAGAATCAAAAACAAAGCAAGAACCTTTGTGCTTCCTTTGGATGGTAGACTCAAGCTATTGTATGACCCTTGCTCCCCTATAACATGAAATTGCCCTGTAGTAGATAAATACATGTGCAAAATTTATGGATACCATTTGACCGAGTACTTAGGTTATAATGACTCATGGGCAGGAAAAAATAAATAACAAGAATCTCCCCAAAGCCAGAATGACAGTGTAGTCATCTGGCAAAGCTCTGCTCTAGAAGTACTGAAGTTCTCAGATCATCATACTTACATTCTTGATGGAAAAATACGCTTACTACTAAGACAGTACCTACACTTAGTGCTGATCTGGCTGTGGACTCCAAACAATCCTCCAAAACGTGCCAATAAGTACTTTAAAAACCAGGGCACAAGAAGTCTTGCACGGACAACTTAGGCTTTCTCCTACAAGTACCATGGTTTGGCCAAACCAAGCTGTACCCAGGCACTGAAGGCAAACGACATCGCTGTGACAGAGCTGATAGTCCTCCAGTACTTTCTATTTTAAACAGATATTCTGAACAGCAGGCCCTGTTGAAGAGCTGCTAGACAAAAAGATTCTTCTGATATAAATTCATCAGTCTCTCCAGATGAGAGTTGACGTCTCCAGACACTATCTTTAGGAAGATAAGACGCATGTGGAAGAGGAATCGTAAACTGTTGGTGCAGCAAGCACCCATACAGCATAATCAGATAGGCTCAATTCCACATCCAACACATGAGGAAGTTAACAAGGTATTTTTCAGCAGAGCTCCAAGTACCTCTGAGGAAGAGAAATCAAAAACATAGGTTTTTTTTTTTTTTTCTTTAAAGCAGTGATACAGGAGCCTTCTCTGCAAGAATTCATAACACTCCCTGAAATAAATGGCAAGGCTGCGGTTTTCAAGCAGCTCTCATCAAAAACTTGAGATGCCTTAAAAAGTACTCATTTTCAAACTGCCTGGCAAGAGACTTCAGTGGAGAAAGAAGCGCTGCAGCACATATTGGAACAAGAAGACAGAATGATCTGGGGAGAAATATCACAAGTGATCCAAAGAAACTGAAGTCCTTGGCTTTGAGGTTGGAAGATGATACCCTTCGACCTCCACGGTGGGGGCTGTTAAGTATAGAAAAGAGGAGACTGAGGGGAGATCTTATTAACATTTACAAATATGTAAATGGTGGGTGTCAGAAGGTTTGGGCATCCCTTTTTTCTATGGTAGCTAGCAACAGGACAAGGGGTAACAGGACAAGCTGGAACACAAAAAGTTCCACTTAAATATAAGAAAAATATAAGGATGAGGGAGCCCTGGCACAGGCTGCCCAGAGGGGTTGTGGAGGCTCCTTCCTTGGAGGTCTTCAAGACCCGCCTGGACATGTTCCTATGTGACCTGATCTAGGTGAACCTGCTTCTGCAGGGGGGTTGGATTTGATGATCTCTAAAGGTCCCTTCTGAGCCCTACCATTCTATGATACTATGAAAAGCAAAGGTTCAGTCAAGAAGCACCTGTAATAACTGGAAAGAAGCACTCACCGTGTGGCAGGACAACTTAAAAGTCAAGCAAAGTCAGTTGAAAAAGCTTTAGGTTCAGTAGGACTGGAAAGAAAACAAGGAGGGGGGGGGGTCACATTCAGGTAACAACAGCAAGCTTTGAAAGCCCAGTCAAAGACAAAGGCAGGTTTATGAGACAGTTTCCTTCCAACCTAAGGACAATCAATACCAAGCTTCTTACTTTCGCTTTCTTTTTGCCAAATTCAAGTGCACTGCTGGGCAATATACAGGATCACCATCACCCTTGCACACAGCTCCTCTAAAAGGCTGCTGTACTCTCCACACACACAAAGTCAAAAATGGATGGAGAAACAAGTCAAACCACGGCCAAGTCCAAGTGGTCTTGGTTTAAAAAAGAAACAGGAACCATCTCACATTTAGAGGTGGCTTTTGCTTGTGCAGCACAACCTTCATCTGCCAGCAACACTTCCAGAATTTTTACTGCTAACAGCTCTGCGTGGAAATTGTCCAAATATCTATTAAATCCACAAGCTGCTGACTGAGGACTGTTCAATCCCTGAATCTTTCTGTTGTTCTTTAAGCCGTGGTTTCCTTTTCTGTCATGCTGCTTTGCACCAGAAAACTCAGAAGCAATTAAAACAAGAAATTGTGAGGCTTTACCAAGATATCCCTCTGAAACATGTTAGAAATAAAGCTGAGCTATCTGCCAGCAGCATCAATTCCTTTGCCCTCACCCATGCTGTGTTTTCGGGAGGGTGGCCAGTGCAGAGAGGATGGTGAGCAGTGCTGGTAGCAAAGTCTCCATTGATTATGAAAAGGGAGTGTAAACACAGACAGAGATAAGGGAAGGAGCTATACAAAGGACTAGCAGGAAGATACAGATAGATAGCCAAAAACGGCACTACCATTGCTGCCAAAAGGCTAGGTAAACTTGGGCTTGTCAGTATAAAGATTGCAAAGGGTAGTCGTGTACCACTGAGGCATTTTCCTGCTGGTAACATTTATTTTAACACTTAATTTGGCAGCAGCTTGGTGCAGATCTGTTGCAGAAACAGTGTACTTCCCCTTCCATGTATTGTGGTGCCGGGATGTGCCTCGCCACCATCAACTTCACACGCCACGAGAGAGGAACAGCTCCAAGACTTCCCTAAGGTGGTCCTCACACAAGTGGACCATCACTGCCTCCAGTGGAAGGACCACATCTGCCTATGTTAGCTTAGGATGGTATTACCACTGGAAAATTGCCGCCTGATTGCAAGTGCAAACTGTTTTAAAACCAGTAAGAAGGGTCCTTCCTTTGCCATATTTTTGTCTGCTTAGAAGGAGGAAAAAAAACCAAGAGGAGCAAGACAGTCATTTTATATGCCATTAGTAGCAGGTTTGACAGCAGACCTATGGAAATGATCTCACACGTATAAAAGCAGCAAACTTGCCTGTTTTACAGCTCGTCCTTCAAATACCAAATCAACAGCTGCTTCTGCCACAACACCTTGCGGTGGCATTGAGCTGGAGCCACCCTTGACTTTATTTGCTTAAATAGAATCAACAACCAAACCAAATACAAAGATCCTAAGTTACCATCCAGTCCCTATCCATCACTTCCAGCTGGGCAGAAAGCCTTTATGCCAGCAAAGCCTGGGTGAGAGAGGGAGGGGCTGAGAGAGGGAGGGAAGGAGGGCACTGACCGGCAATGACCCTTTAGCCAAGCAGCGGTCGGCAAGTGTCTGTGCCTCTGCACCCACAGATGGATGGGTGAGGAAGGAGAGAGGGAAAACGGAGCTATAAATATAAAGGAGTTGAAGCATAAGTCTGAAAGCAACAGCCACTTTATGCTGCAGCCGGGAGAGGCTTTATGCTGTCCTCCCGCTTGGCTAAGCGAAGGGCACGGCGGTGTCGCAGGCCTGGCTGCGTGTCAGGAGCGCGAGGGATTTAGGGCAGGAAGGCAAAAGCCTTGTTGATCAATTAGCTGTTCAGTAACCCATTAAAAACCCGTTCGGCTGTGAACGGCTTGGACAGCTGTTGGAGCTAAATTTGCACAGGAGCTCAAGCCCGGTTACCTGAAACGCCTATAAAAACACAGCAAAAAATAGCCACGCAGAAGGAAAAGGAGGTTTTCCAGTTCCTCCTCCTCATCTGTAGCCATAAACCTATGGCATGAACTGCTCCCAGGAATAGCTTTGCCCTGGAGGATACGCCCCACCAAGAGCTGGAGGACGTTACGGTGCCACTCCGTGACAGACACGGCTAGGACGGACAGGCAGCCAGCCTGCAGGGACATGAGGCTCCCTTCCAGACAGGAGGTGCCAGGCGGTGGCAGACACGGGGACTCCAACCCTCTCTGCACAAGCTGCTGCATTTATTCCCTGCAGTTAGTAACCAGTGTATCCCTAGCCATCTTTAGCAGAGATGACAATCTAATCCCAAATGTGTGGGTTTTTTTCCATAGGAACTAGGTTTATTTTAATTATAGTTTTATAGGCGGCTCAGCTTCTGGAACGTGCACACACGTGGGGCACAAGCAGGGTCAATGTATTCCTCTTACTCACTGGCCTCTAAACCACAGGCAACGAAAATAACAGCTCAGCGCTGCTGCCTGCACAAACCCCCCCTGAAGCAGGGATTGGAAAGGTCAGCAGTGCTGCTCCTCCCCAATGGTGACCAAGCTGTTTAAACCACTCCTGCCATTTCCAAATGCCACACGCCTTGCCTGGGATGTGGATACGCTGCATATGCCAAGGGTGAGATGAAACTGCTTCAGAAAACATCCTATTTCACCACAGCTACATATTCCCCTCATTGTTCATCTGCTGTTGACACAATGGCCAGTCTGCTCTCAGCACCTTACAGGGCACTTCAGAACCCACCGTGAATCACCCAGGCCCGAGAGGAGGGAGGGGGAGTACACTGAAGCCTGGGGAGAAGCACATAGAATCATAGAATGG
>WBNH01008226.1:0-70000 GCA_013401255.1 Urocolius indicus
TTCTGTGAAATATCAGTATTTACTACTCTACTATGGTAGGCAGCTGGGGCCTTGCTGGTAAATACTCAGCCTGTGAGATGGTGAATTGTAAAATAGTTCCTATTAAGCCAAACATGAACTAATTTCCTTTGGTCATTTATAAGCCAGAAATTTTGTGTCACTATAACAAGATACATTAACAATCTGTACACTAGAAATACACAGAAGCCTGTGTCAAAATATAGCACAGAAGTTTAACTATGCCTATGGGGAACAGTGTACAGTGGACCAGAAGAGTACAAAACTCACATCTTTTTTGACTTAGCTAGTGCTTCAAGTACATTACTACGTTGTTAAGTCAGTAATTACAACTGGTCATCCATGCTCACAGATACTGTTGTCACTAAGCTCTATCCTAGTTTTCTCATGGGATGGTATTAGCGTTCAAGGGCTTCCCTTGCCATCAGATTCTTCTTCCAATAAATGTGGTTCTATCTTTAATGTCCAGGGAAATAATAAATGGTATTGCTTTTTTTTTTTTTTCAGGCAACATCTGTTGTGACTTTGGCATTTAGCTCAGCGGAAGGGGAGCAGTGATTGGTCACATTATTGGATATCTAGATACAACATGGCAGCATCTTTAGGAAAAGGATTTGAAACTCAAGCAAATAATCTGAGGTAGCCATATGAAAAATGAAGAATATTTGAAAAGTCAAGATAAGGAATCAAGACATCCAAAAGAAACAAGATATTCAGGATCAGAGACACACAATACTAAAAAATATTAGTGCCAAAGAAGCCCCCTTAAAATACTCATTCAGTCAAACTCTAAACGGATCAGGCTTTTACAGTTCATGTTGTCTATTTCTAAAATCATTGTGATTGTGGATTCACGTACTACTGTCATGGCAGTGACAGAGAACAGATCTGTTTAAAGTGTGCCTTACCAAGACCTGTCAACATTTGAACTAGAAGAGTGATAGATTTGACAGGTTTTAGAGATACTATTTCTGCCACTACCTGGGAGGGCTGACACAAGTAGTAGCAATCCACCAGGCCCAAGCATTGAAGTTTTCACTGTGTTTTGCGTCTGGCCAGGCACAGTGCTGTTGTATAACTAAGTTCAATAATATAATTAGAGTAAATGTCTAATGTGTAAATCAGTCACAATGTGGAGTTGCTGTTACCTGCAGACTGGAAAACCACAGAAGGAGGTGAGGTGACAAAACAAGATAGTAGTGTCTGTGACAATACCACAAGATTGGCAAAGACAAGGAGTATCAAGTAGTAAACAAACATTTTATGATCTTTTTTCCCACCTCAAGTACAGAAAATCAGCGGATCTAAAAATCAGAAGAAAAAAAGTGTGGCATCAGGCTTGCAGTTTCTTGCTGATAGTAGATAGTCGAAACAGTTTTTCCATTACAGCATCATACTAATCAACTGAGAAAGCATTAGCAGTGTCACTGGAAGAGAATAGGATGTATTTTTCAGAACAGTGAAGTGAGAACTGTTTTTTTTTTCCCACCCCTACAACAGCTTCAGCATTTAAAACACAGAAAAAATGGTGTTTGTATGGGAGATGAAAATGAGCAATACCTTTGTAGCTAATTACATGCACTCAAACTAACTTAGTCAGTTGGTTTTGTTGTTTTTAATCTATATAATAGATGCACACCAGCCTGGTTTTGCAAATGATCAGGTGCCTTGGGAGTGATGAAATTTAAGCTGAATTTCTCGTGACACAATTTCAGATGTGTTAGAGCCACTGGAGATGGTATTAAGACCATTCCTCAGGACTCTAGCATCTATGAAGTGGTTCAGTTATACAGAGTTCTTTATATTCATTCTCCAAGTTTCTATGAGATAAGATTAAAACATAGGTACCATTAAGGCAGAAACCACCTTTGCATCAAGACGTCTAATGAACAGTACAAGTCACTGTGGGATGTTATTCAACTCAGCTGCAGTCCGTACTCAATTAATTCACTTTCTTAGCACTTTTGTGCCAGTTAATATTGACAGTAAAATGGCATCTGAGCTTCTTGTCTAGGGGCCAGAAAACAAGATATCTATTGTTTTATTCTTTTCATTGAGGCTGAGGAAGGATAAGTATCTTGGGGGTCAGGGAGGTGGTTAATTAAAAAAAATCTTCGAAGTGTTAAAGTTTGCTACATTTAAGGTTGTATACATAGTTCTTAAAGAAGGTTCAATCACTAGAAAACACAAACATAATAGATTTGTATGCATCTTCATCAAAATAAGCAGAAATATATCAGGGATTACACCACTTTTTCCCTATACTGTCAAGGGAAAGATGGGATTTCTTTCCCCTTAGAAAGACTGATCACAATCTTTCAACATTTTCAAAATCTCATTACATGATATACAGGATGACCACCACTTCCTAATGCTCCTGAGAGATGCAAATGAAGCTGTCCCATGCCTTTAGTGCTCTTGGAGGAAATAAAGCCAGGTTAGTCACTGTAAACATGGTCCCATTAAAGACTGTTTAAGGATAGCTGAAGAGACAGTCGTGTAAAAGAGAAGTTGAGATTAGTGAATTTATGGGTAATGTAGACAAAAGCTGTAGCAGGAAGGAATCAGTGAAGAGAGGATTGATAGGGACTAGGGAGATGTACTCTAGTCAGATATCAGAACATAGAGAAGAAACTGGTAAAATTCTGTAAACCCAAAGTTGTAAGAAAAGCAACATCATTATATTTCTAAAACTGTATCTTGCTGAGTTGTAGAATCTTCTAAAGCAAACCAAGCTGTATTTCAGGTGGCACTCCCAAACTGTGTAGGGAGACTGATTGTGTCTGACAGATTTTGATTTTATGGCAGTGTTTGTATTTTGTGAAAGACTGACATTACTGTTTTTTTACATGTCTATTCTATATCTGTCTTCACTGATTTTTCTAAGAAATCAACAGACCAAGTGTCAATCAAACCTTCTAGCATCACTCATTATATATCAGAACATATTTTGCCTCTTTTTTCTTGCTGTTTTGCTTTTGTTTGCATTTTCTATCTTCTCTTAATTTCTATTAAGTATTTACAGACTCACTGGAACTCCAAACTTTTAGGCAACATCCTGTGCAGCTGCTATAAATACAACTGATGGTGTTTCACAATGTGAAATGTTCTTGTAGCATTTGTCCAACTACTAACCTAATAATTAATCTTAATACTGCAATAGATTGCAATTTTTAGTATCACTTTTTAGCAAGCAGGATATCTGGATCATGAATGTGGAAAAGTAACATGAAATGTTTTCTTATTCCTCTTAATGACAGCTATGTATAAATAGCCATGACTATAAAGGATCAAATGATTCATTGTAAATAACATTTGTTAATTTAGCTAATTTATTTTATTTTAACAGGTAGCTTATGAATAGATCCTAAAGTCTGTTACACATTCATAATTTCTGAGCATTTGTGGTTTTGTTTGGGGAGAACAGTTTTTGGCATATTGCTGTTTCACCAATTGTTCATCAGGGGAATTATCTATTCACGTAGCTCATTGAGTCACCTATGGCTGTGGCTTCATCTTAGGCAGCAGCCTGCCTCAATAGCTTTCTGCATTCCACTCCAGGCTGCTGATCCCCCCTCCAAAGCCAGCTACACTGGTGCAGCTCTGCAGTGAGCAAAATCAGGCTGCTGACCTACCTGAAGAGAAAATGATGTGTAAAAGAGGAGACTGGGGACACTTGTAGTGAGAAGGAAGCTGAAGGAAGGGTTAGTAGAGACAAGTTGGGTGAAAAAAAAAGAGGAGGGCAGGCATTTCAGCTGAGCCAATGTTCTGATCTGGCCTACCACATGTTGCCCATATTTGCCCATATGCTGTCAAATACTAGGGGTAAGCAATGGTTGAAGATGGGGCTGCCTGAATGGTTACCCTACCAACAAAACATGTCAATGTCTAAGGTTTGCAGAGTTTGTTTTCTGCCTTCTACTTGCTCATGTGCTAGCTTTTAACACTTGAGAAAAACAAGTAGCTAATAGAAATTCACGTATACATGCTTTCTTAGACAAACACTAATGCCATGCTAAAATCTGAAAAATTGGTGATACTTCCAAGTGGTTTTTTTTTCAGACAGTGATTAATCAACTATAAGATGATAATAATCATAACTGTGAATTGAACTTGGAGACTGTTTATAAAAGTATTTGTAAAAATTCCAATTGTTTTTGGCTTATCTTTATAATTTGCAAATTAATGTACACATTCGATATCTTTTATAGCAATAGATTTCTGAGACATATTAGGGAGAAAGTTCTGCTGTGTCTATCACTTTTATAGGTATGTACAAAACAAAACGGACAAATTTAACTCTTTAAGTAACTTCCTCTGCAACAGATAACTTCTATTATACAAAGTTGAAAAAATAAAGTGAAAAAAGGTTTGATACTACTCCTTAAGACAGAGTTCTATGCTATTTTTCAGACAAAATATGACTGCAGAGAAAGAGATTATCCTTATAAAGATTAATTATCCAGACTATTCTCAGGAACCTATTTCTTTGCACAGCTAGAGGAAAAGGAATTAGGCACTGAATGAGAAAAAACAAAACAAAACAAAAAACAAAACACAAAACCTGTAGGAAGGAAATGTTTATACAATTTTTTAAGCCTTTAAATATTTGGAAATGACTGGTGGCATAATAAAAATAGCAAAATAGGCATGTCCTGTGCAACCTTCCTGTGTTCCTCTCCAGCCTACAATATAGAATTTAGCTTCTAACTGCAACATTATGCAACTGAATGGTGTAGTACATATAGACTATTTTAAGATTTTTTTCATTTCCCAGTCAGATTCATAATGGAAAGTGATTTTTTAAAATCTGACACCGTTTACAATATGTAAATTCATATTGCCTTTTCTCTTTTAACTACTGAATGTTTAATTTAGCAACTTTTCTTTTGAAACCTAAGTTCCCTTGGTGAGTATGGGTTATGAGGGATGCTTTCTGGTCCTCCTGACTACCCTTGAATGATTTAAATCTGCTCTTTAGATGCTCTAGATCATTCCAGTGATTCTTCAACATGGTCTGTGCTACCAGATGGACTATTCTACATAAAAATAATGGAAAAGAGATAATATTTTTCCTTTGGCACACCAAGCATACACTCACACTTCCAGTATAGTTATCTCAGTGTAAATTAGTTAGCATTGTACAGCATTGGCTAATGTGCTGACCTAACTTGTTTAGATGAGGTAACATGAGCATTTCTGTATTCTGTACAGTGAAATAATAATCCGAGGCTCACAAAACAGTATGTAGAATGGCTAGAACAAACATGCTTTTGCCACCTGGGAGCTCCTTAATAAAGGCATTCTCAAAGAATTATTTTCTTGAGGACGAGTTACATAACTACAGTTAGTTTTCTATTATTGGTGTTGCAAATCTGTTTAGAGAATTAGCTTCTATTTAATGCTATTTTTGTTTAGAAATTCTGAAAATGTGTTTATAAAACTCATAAGTGCCTGTTTGTGAGTAAGTTGGAAGATACTTGGGGCCCCCCAAAAGCTGTTACACATGTTCTATAACAGAAATAAACCCATATAAATACCTAGTAGATCAGATACCAAAAGGGGATAGTTAAGAACATGTGGCAAGTTTTGTACAACCAATAGAATTCTTTTCTTGCACACAGACAAAATAGATTGCAGTTGCAATCTAGCAGACCTCAAAAATCAAAATAGAGGGACTCTGCAACAAGGGAAAAATATTGATTTCAGTATAACTCTAGTCATATTGCAAAAGGGAATTCTGTGAACTGTAAGAGCAGAGATTAGAAAAGAAATGGAATTAACAAGAGTTCTCATTACAAATCTCATCTCCCTCCCTGCTCTAGACTCAAGTAAGGAGCACTTCTATTTGCTGTATAGTTTGTATAACAAACATATGGCCACAAGGTGTTCTGCAGAACTCAATATGAAATCAGAATGGAGTTCATTTCTAGCATCTCATTGGGATACTTTAGCAGCCTTCCCTCTTTGTCAGATGTCCTGCAGTGGCTGCCATTCAGGCAGCCCTGAAGGGCAGTCAAAGCCTGGCACAATCTATTTTTGATATGCTGTCAAATATTCATTTAGATAGGCCAAGATCAACATTCTGCCAAATCTCAGAAAAGTCTTAGGAGCTGAAGCAGTAGTGGAGGGTGCACAAGTGCAGATGTGCCTTAGGGCATGCCTAGGTAGTCAGGTGCAGACAGCTGCATCCCAGCTGTGCTTGCGTGTGGAGCCACATAGCTGGAAACAAGCCAACAGCAGTTTGGAAGCTGCATAACCACACTAGCATAAGACTGAAGCAGAGACGGCATGAGCATGGCAGACCTGCCCATGGGCATGTGGCTAATCCAGCTGGCCGAATATGCTCATATGCTTGGAAACAGCCAAATGGCTAAATACCTCACTGAATCACAGCTCAAATTTAGGTCCTTTTAAAAAAAAAAAAAAAAATCCCTTTTAGAACATTTTGCTTTAGGGAACCACTGGCACCCAGACACAAAGTAATAAGCACCTATGACAGAAATAATTAAAATGTTATGAAAAACTCAGAATGAAAGAGAAAAAAAAATCCAAAATGTTTATAATCTTAGGGAAATACACATTTACCAAGTAAATAATAGGGGATTTTAAAAGTCTCAACTAATTAACATAAATCTAAACCCTCTGGTGTTCATTCTCAGGAGAGACATTTGAGACAGATATACCCAAGAGAATGCAACTGATGAAAAGGAAAATATTCCAATCTCCTGGCTAAACAATGTGCTTTGTGTAGGTTTTTATTAACTATTTTAAACAGGAAATTAAAATAAATTGATAATTGTTGCATGATGCTCAGATACCAAAGTGGTAAGAATGTTTTAAACATCGTATCGCACCCCAGAAAATTAAAAGTTGATGTTGATGGTTCACATTTAACAAACCTATTATCCCGATTACTACAAGAAACATCCAACACCTACAGTGCAGCTCTGGAAACATCATGAACCCCAAACTCAAAGAGAATGTTCACACAGGCTAGATATTTGATGACTTTAAAGATGAAAGGCTATATACTGCTGTGTTTTTTTCTAAAGATCCCAAAGAATTCAAATCAAAGAAGGCTTTCTTCCTTCTTGTTTTAGTATATTCTAACAAGAACTGAACTCCTCTTTCACAACATTAAAACATTTATGCATGACCTTAAGTCACAAAACTACTATGAACTCCAGTCACCTCCAAAGTGAAAGGTGACAAGACTGGACAACAGTTCAGACTAGGAAGTGAAACATATGTTATTTCATGGGAGCTACAAGAGAATGCTACAACAACATCATGTTTTTATCCAGAAGATTGAATTAAGGCAGTGTCAGCATTAACTACAATAAACCTTCTCTCACAGACCTTTCTCTTTTATTTGCTCCATTATACATATGACAAACAAACTAAAACTTGCATTATTAATTTTGTAGTGGCTGAATTAAAAAACACACTGTAGCTTAAAAGCAACCATACTCAATGATCTTAAAGGTCTTTTCCTATGTAAAAGATCCTATGATAAATTTGGATCCAACTGGGGCAGTTTTTCCTTCTTAATGGAAATGGTAGAAAATTCTTCACTTACATCCTCAATCACCAGGCACAGGTGATGGTGCTGAAATGAGTCCTGCCTGGGTAAATTGCTGAGTGTCTGTCTTAGCCTTTCAGTTTTCCCTTAACCCACAATTAATTTCTGCAGCCTCTCTCTCTCTCAACTTATGTCAAGCACAGGCCAAACACTGTGTGGAATCTGAATTTCAGATCTTCAATGAGATTTAAAAGTACTTTTTCAAGTTAACCTGTTGCTACGCTTTCATATCTCACTGGCTGCCTTGAAATTTGCTCACCCAATTCCTGAGTAGCTTCAGTGCCAGGAGATCACAGAGCCATGAGGACTTGGCTCCTTTTTTTTTTTTTTTTTGTTTGGTATTACTATAGAGCAGACTGCCCTGGAGAAAATAATTTTGGAGCAAAAGATTCCCATATTTCCAGAGGTCGCCTCAGAGCTCTACTCTCTTAACTACAAAGAATATGCGGATTATATATATATATATATGATTACAGCTATTTATTTATTTCCTGAAAACCAGAACACAACTATGTTTTGAAATAAGAAAATTTTCCATTAAACAAAACATTCACTGAAGTTTAACTTCAAATGCAAACATCATAGTAGGGAAATTTATCACTGGTTTCTTTAACAATAAGATCAGGCCACCTTACTGCATTTCCCAAGTCTCAGAACTCTACATTATGTCATTATTACTATTATAATTGTTATTTGTCAGAAGTCTGAGAAATGTGCTAGGCATCTCCACATATAGATAAAAGGATATAATCTTGAAAATATATATTCTGTTTCCATACTGCCTTTTAGAGAGTTTAGGAACTAAGCAGGTGTCTCACGCTGAACTCACATGCGAAGTCAAACAAAATATCAAACCCTGTCCTAGTTCCTATATTCACAGTTGGATGCAGACCTTTAGCAGTTCCCTTAGCGAAGATATTCTCTTGCAAGAGTAGAACAAGTTTTGCTTATGTATTTCTACATGAAAATAACATGTTGAAGGTTGTGAAATATTATCTCTATTTTTAGGTACTTTTCTTGAAATGCTTGTCAGAAGGTTATAGGTACAACATGACGTGGCAGTTATTAATGTGCTGGAACTATATTCTTCCAGTGAATGGCAAACAGGTACACAAAACATGCATATATGTTCGTGCATCTGATCATCCTTCCCTAACACTGTAACAAAATTCAATCTTATAAAATTGTCTAACTTAATTTTCAGTCTGCCATAAACATGTGTTTTAACTCTATAAAGAATTTGATACATGTACGGCAGCTAAATAGTCTGTGCAAAGAACTTACATCCTGAAAGAAACTTGCTTTATATCTGAAAAATACTGAAGGCAAGCTTTAAAATTGCAGAATTATTTTAAATAGAGACAAAATAAATTATTACACAAATAGTACCCATGTGTAAAAGTACTCTTAGCATGACAGCTTAACATGTGTTCAGAACATTAAATGTCCAATATCCATGTGAGATAAGTATCATCATCATAATAGAAATGACCACAGAAACTTTTTATTCCTCTTTAGGAACCACTGTAGAACCTTATGATGAAGTCCTGGCCTCAGCTATGGCGTACAAGTTATCTGCTTCTACTTGAAGTAAAATGATTGTTTTTCTGTTTTCCTGGAAAAGCTAGAGAACACCCTCATCAAGTGTCAACTCTGCACCAGACCTACTCGACTTCTTTTCCAAGTGTCAAAAAAATGCTATGATGAATGACAGTCTGTACAAACTATTTTGGAATGTTACAAAGGTTGACTAATATTCTTGAATTAAACTGGTTGCAGACTACTATTCAACCCATCTGTAAGGTATTCAACCATGATGAAAATTTATTCTGATAACAACCTATCTGTGCTAAAAATATCTTCAGTTTGGGAGATGTGAGTCATTATGATCATGTTTAGCTGCTTCCTCAATAGTTCAAATTCTTTTAAATCCACTTTTATTTTGTTTCTTGCAGTATTTCATTCCATGTCATGCTGGGGATTGGTTAAACTATAAGCTTAAAAAAAAAAATTGATTGAGTATGCAAGAATATCTAAAGACAAAATGAAAAACATTTCAGAGTGATTGTTACAAATTGTCCCTTTTCTCTTTCTTTTAAATATTTCCAAACAATGCAAAAAAAAAAAAAAGTTAAGAAAAAGCATCTTTTTCAAGCTTTGGAATGTGTTTGTATACAAAGTATATCTTTAAGGGGAAATAACTTGACAGTGTCAGTGACTGATATAGTAGAAATATTGCCACACTTTTTCTACACATCTAAAAACATTGCTGAACACTGGAATTTAATATTATTTAATGTTTATGGAATAAAGGCATATGTTTAAAATGACTGGGTTATGTGGTTTTCTTGTGTTGGGATACTGCATATATTATCCCTTCATTTAGTGATTTTCACCTGAGAAAAAAGAAAATATATCCTCTGAACTCTGACTCCTGCCAGGTTCTGCTTCTTTACTTCACATTGAAAGTAATGGAAAATAACATTTATCTTTCCCAGTATATTATTGTCTATTAAGCCTCTGTTTCTGAAACCAGAAACACTACTTCAATTTTCTTTCCCCAATGAAAACAGTGATTTTTGTGGCCAGTAAGACTATATCAAGAACTTCCAAAACACTGGTATGAGGCCTTTTTCCTCATATTTAAAAACAAACAAAAAAACCCAACTCAAAAGCTAACCTTTTAATTTCTGTACAGAAAGCAGTCCTCCAGAACACCTTTTACAGCTAAAACTGATTATATATATATATATATATATATATACACAATCTCAGCTAGATAGTATAAGATTTTTAAAAGCAGCTTTTCTTTTCTAAATTTCATATAGCATACTTGATTATTAATATTATCATTCCTCTTATCTCCATTAATGAAAACAGACTTGTATCCTTTTGGTTATATTTCACTCAATAATAAATACATCAGAAATCAACACCTTGACTTCACTTTTACTTTGTGAACACTACTAAGAAATGACTACTTCTGTATTCTTACCATGTTGAACAAGATGGACAATATATTAGTACTATAAATTACATTCTCCTGTAGCATTAGATATAAAGATTTTTTCCACATCCCTTTAAAATTATGATACGAAACAATGTAGAAGCAAGGATTAATCCAAAGCAGCTTATGTTAAAAGACAAAAAAGAATCTGTAGACTTATAACATAAAAAGTTAATTAAAATACAGCCATTCTCAGTTGTTCTAAGCAATATATGTGCAAAAGCATTAATGCTCTTTTAAGTTACACTTGAACTTATTTTTTTATTTTATCTTGAGGAAAAAAAAACAATTTGCCAAATTTACTTTCTCATAGTACTTCTCTGATTTTAGGTCAGTATTCTTCTTGGAGTTCTATATACTACAAAGGTTGATCAACAAACTTTATGGGCCAAATTTGGACTAAGAAAAACAGGTACAATTCTGATAAAGTTAACTGAATTGTCCCTGGTTACATCAATGAGAAACTTGGCTTTTTATGGTCTATTAAAAATGAGAAAGAGAAAATGCTAACAAAGGTTTAACTATATCATGCTTCATATCTACTTTATCTTAAAACATCTACTTTTGGTTTTTAATTGTAGTGGTGTTCTGTAAAGAAATACGACCTTATAGGGCATTTTCAGAAATAGAACAGTCTATATATTAAAAGGCAGCAAATGATTCATAACTGCTTAGCGGTCAGGCCTGTGGGGCCATGCTTCCCATGTGAAATTTTTTTCTGCATTGCAAACTCTTACATTAAATTGTGATAAATGAAGAGCGGAGGCTATTCATACAAATCAATGACTTTAGTGTATGTGTCATTAGCCTGAGAGATGCAGGCAGCGGTCACTACTATAAATCATGTGATGATCTGCTGTCTGCGACTCGATGCAAGCAAGCAGATGCATTAGGAAGGTTAAAGAATGAAATTAATCTGTGCATTTCCCTTCCTTTCTTTTTTTTCCCCTTTAGTCACCTGGTCACACGGAAAGAATTAAAATCACATGATCCAAAGTTAAACCAGCTACTGAAGAGTAAATTGGCTAAGTTAGATGTCACCTTTCAACTCAAAGTTAATTAAATATTAATGGCATTAATTTATTCATCATCACATGAAAAGTAAAATATATAGAACAGGTAAAATCTACCAGTACTCCTCACACAGGACTTGATATTATTAATTACTTTTAATGTAGACTGCGGCACAAGACCATGTGTAAGAGATCAAATATACCACAAAATTTGCTCCGATACATTTAAGTGCAGCATATTTCTTTCTTCACATTTTATAAATCCAGTGTTTAGTAACCCATGGCCATGCTCCTCATCCCAATACCTTGGAGTAGGTTATGAATACGAGTCATGTTGAATGTATTACTGATGATAGAATACGTTTCCAGATATCTGTGACTGGGCGTGTTAATGGTGATAGTGTGCAAAAAGGGTCAGGGACAGTAAAAAGAGATATGGACAATATAATTTTAAAACAGGAATTAATGAATTTGTGAAGGCCATATTTGATATAAATGTTAGGCCAAAGCCTTCAGTCTTTACTCAATACTTACTCAGGCAAAACAACCCCTGACTTTAGTGATAGATTTCCTGGGATGAAGACTAAATATGCCCCAAGAGTCAAATTGTCTCTTACTTTCACAGAGGAAGAAATTGAGAAGATCTTGAAAGAATCCTACCCCTTACTGCACCCATGTAAATCCTGCAAGTCATGATACATGTCTCCTTCCTGCAAAGTCCACCTCTTCCCCTTTGCAGTCTAACATTATTTAGCAAGGAGTATGCCAATATGTTACAGACTAGGTGACATGGTGCAGCATTCTTGCCCAAGAATAGCAACACTCAGCGTGCTTACATGTAGGTCTGCAGTGTTCCCAAAGTCAAGGATTACATTGGTAAGGACTCCAGGGTTTAGCCTCTTACCACTAGTACAGACTGTAATAAGAAATCTTGAGAAGTGTTTTAAAGACTCTGCTTTAAGCTAGCAGTTGACTCTGGACACAATCAAGTATGAAAGCAAATTAATGACAAAAGTGGCTGCATTTCAAAGGTGCTTGAAGCAGGCCATGTGCATAAAATAGTGCAGAACACCTTTACGCTTATGAAGGGCACTATAAATCAATAAAGTATAAGTTAGCTTGGACAGTGATAAGATAAGTATTGCATGTGCTTAATTCACTTAGTTATCCTTCTGAAAAAGATAATACACTGAATGTAGACATATTTCAATTGAATTGATAGTAGATCAGGACTGCAAAAGCCTAGAGACTGAATTACTTTTATCCATCGCATCATGTATAAGGATGAAGCTGCAAGTAACATCAAAGTCAGAAAGGTCTTACTGTCTGTAACAATAACATATCTACTCTCCCATATAATGAAAAATACTAAAATTCATAATAAATTTAAAAATAAATATTCTGTTATGGTGCAAGCTATGCAAGTTAAGAACTAATGACATTAATTTAGATTTCTAAATTCCTCAAAGGCAAAAAAAGCACAAAATCTGCCTCATGTAATTGCTCAGAGACCACAAATATTATTATTAACTAGAGTTGCCTAATGAAAGTGGGGGGCAATTGCAGTCAGTAAATTTAAAATTACTGTGAGCTGATTCCCCCAGTAAAGAAAGTCTCTTGTGTATTGTTTCACTGTCACTTAATTATCACATTGACTTTATATGTATTTATTTATATTTGGTAGCATTAAGTTTAGGGCACACATCATACATATTTTAAGTTAATTTTCCCCACCATCACTTAGTTCTCCAGTTGATACCATCTAGTCATCAGGAATCTCTTACTTTATGTCTACACCACTCATTGAAGTGTAGTACAAATCCCATACAGAGATTTTGAGTTGCTGGTAGAAGCTAAACTGTAACAATACAGAGTTTAGAATACTCACATTATTCCAGACACAGCTTACAATTTATCTGCATTGCTCTGCAGTCTGCAATGTGCACAAATCTCTCTAAAGAAAGCATGATCAGATCCAGCTTAGGTAGTGGACTAAGGCAAAAGAGGAAGCAGCAATGTCAGACACGTCGATGTAGAAATTTCCTATCTCCAACTACACAACTGGTTTGCTGCAATGTGGTATAGGTGTCTTTCGACATAGATTACGCAAGAAGAGAAACAAGCACTTAACTTTAATGACAGAACTAAGCATCTCTGACCAAGTGCTTAAAGTTAGGTACGTAATTAAATTAAATATCTCTGTTGGCCAAGCTAAGGTCTTCAAATCCAGCAGCAGCAGCACGCAGCTGTCCCAGGCTACAAAGGATCTGTCCAGATCCCAACAAAGACAAGAATAATTGCAGTATTCTATTAGATAATTTTCCTTCCCCATGTAAATGCTGTGATTTTAGTAATGTATATCATATTTGCTGCCTAATTTCCTGGGAAGTTATGTTTCTGCCATTGTTCCTGATTCCCGTCTATCTTCTACCCATTCATTAAGCAGGAGAGTGCTGTATTCTAAATACAAATGGAGCTGAAATGCAAAAACAAGAGATAGCTTCTCATTTTGAAATTCAAGGGAATTTTTCAAAATTTTTACTGTAATTGCCTATTAGGAAGCAGAAGGGAGTTCTGAAAAACTTTGGTAGCAACCTGCAAAAGTCTCGCTCCATCAACATCTGAATATGCAATTAAGAAAGGAAAAATATTGTGTGGATGAAATTGCTCCTTCTTTTTGGAGTAAATCCATGCTTCCTTTTTAGTGACTAATTCCTGATTTTTATATCATACATCACTTTTGAGTAAATGCCAAAAAAAGAGGCAAAAGCTCTTCACAGTCAGTTGATAATTTTATACTGAAGGTTTCAACTGTGGGTTGTCAGGAAACCTGGTTTTCATTGTTAAGTGTTACATTAAGAAAATAAAGTATTTCTTACAATTAAGCTACTTTACTGGAATGCCTGATCCCACACCCAGTTTCCTTGCCTGTTTTAGGGTCAGATGGGGAATGTACTTCATGTTGTATGACTGAGTCAGATGTCTTCCAAAACCATATGGTAGCCATAGCATGAATCACCTGCTACCTTGGTATTTCCTCAACACAACTACTTCTTTCCAGTTCCTCCCTCACACTGGACTTCATCGTTCTAGATACTGAGTGCTCTCATTTCCAATTATCTTCAAAGTAAAGGTGCACAGTATCTTACTAAATTACCTCTGCTCCCTACATGTGTGGCCAAGAGGTTCTCGTTCATGCAGCCTCACTTGGTCCTCTTGTAAGAATAAAGATTGTTTCTATAAGGGTAGGAGTCAGCCAAACCCTTAAACAGCAATTATGTCTGCTTTAAGTTGCAAAAGACCCTTCTTACGGTCAAAAGAACTAGCAAACTTGTTGACATCTCTTTACTGGTTAAGTCTAAAGCATGCTGATGAATAGGTGTTGACACTGCTAAACAAAGGTATTACTGGCAGATTACATCCAGGAACCTGGACTGCAGAAGGAGGGCAACGTAGACCCTTGGGCCTGTATCTCCCAATTACTACACAAAAGACTAAAACACAGGGTCATGGATAAAAGTGAATAAATGTTTCTAAATTCTTATCTTAAACACACTTAAGCTTAAAGCTATTTAATTGAAGATTTAAAAGCATGTATGCTTTATGAAGCTGTGGCTACCTGCTTCATTCTCTTGCTCTTATTTTTGCTTTTATCCTTTTAGTCTTGAAGAAGCCTAATTAGAAGCTTGAACAGGGCTCTCTCTCCCTGCCCTTAAATCAGTAATTGGCTTCAGTGCAGAGACTGTCAGGAAATTAACACATCACAACATGACAGCTGTTAATTTTTTCTCCTTATTTGTCATATGAATCACTGCTGATTTGCCAGAGTGCATAACAAATTAGTGGTCTGTAATCAGCGGCCTCTCTCCTGTGTGCAGCACCTACTTGTTTTTCCCCTTTTCTCCTGAAGTCCATTACTTCACTGCTTCAGCAGGAATGACTGTTGCTAGGTGTGTCATTGTCAATAAATCAGAATAAGCAAATGCTAAAAGCGCAAGAAGCTCTTTAAACTTTGATGAAGGCTTTTAGTTACATTTTTAAACTTACACTTGAACTGGATTTTTTTTTAAACTGTCACTCCCTGCCATAATATACTGTCAAGTCTTCCAGTATCATCTTAAGCACTATATTCTTCATAATGTAGAGTTGAAAATACAATTTGCAAAAATTAAAAGCAGATATTTTTGTGAAGACAGCCCTGCTGTGGACCTTATGCCAATAAATAACAATTACAGACAATACACAGTGAGATTTTTTCCTGTTGTCTTGAGTTATATTTACAGTATTTTTGTATAATAAACTAATTAATATGAATCAGCGTGCTTCACACACAAATATAATTATATGTACAAAAGAATATCATGTGTTCAAATACAAACCCACAAAATTTGGAAAAAGTTAGTTAAATGCTATCTCTCTAGATAGCGATGTTACACAACCTGAGCATTTTTGGCCACCATTTTCTAGTTTCTGTGTTTTACAAATGATGGTGTATATAACGAAGGACATGAGAAAAATATGCAGTAGTATGCAAAGCTGCAGCATTTCTCCCCATACCTCTGAACTATGCTGTGAACTATTCACATAACAGTGTAAGAGGTCTGTTGTTGGCTTTTGTTCACAAAGATTGGAAATGCTTTGGAAATATGAACTGGAAAAATTGAACCCTAAATCATCCGATGGATGAAACTAAACTGAATGGACCCATTATGTGTTCAGTATCTTGTGTCTCAGACAAAGTGAAGCAAAACCAGGAATATGTATTTTTTTAAGTAAGGACATACTGTGGACCCTGTTCTGTATTTCCTAATTTGTACTGAAACATGCTGAAATTGAAAGCTCCAAGTGATTTTTAGTGTTCATAAAATATTTCCTTATAGTTTACCTGAATAAACTACCTAAAAGCATGAAATAATGGAAAATGTGGAAATTCTGAAGCAAAATGCTGCACAATACTTTGTATACATCACACCCTTTTACTCAAGACTCAAAACACTTTTTCCTGCAGAAAGACATGAAAAGCAAAACGTGTTCTCCACCTCAGACAGTACCTGCACAGTGTCTTTCTGAAGAACCACTGCTTCGTGCAACTCCATTGTAGGCAAGGTCATCTTCCCACCAGGAGGCAGGTAGGGGGATCCTAACTCTCTGAGGTCAGTCTTGTAAGACGCTGGTCCTGATCCAGCAAAGTACTTACACACCTGCTTTGCTTTTAAGGTAAGCAGGTATTTAAGTATCCGAGAGACAAAGTGCACACTGCCTTACAGCACTGAATGCATCTGTTTGTGAGTAAGATTTATTTCATGACTCACAGACATCACACAATGAAGCAGTACTCTAACTCAACGAGTATTATTAAAATTTTCTGTAAAACTACTTGACAATTATAATTTCAACATTTCAAAGTCTTTCCAGAAGAATTTTCCCTACAGTTAATTGGTGGTTTGTATTTACATGTTCATACAAACATGAAATGGTTATTTTCATGAGAATATCTGATTACTTAAAAAATCTATGGAACTGGATTATTTCTTATGTATTTTTGCTATAATTTAAGTTTAAAAAAACAATGAAGGTTTCACTACTTGTAGAAGTTTTAAAAGAAGCCTGAATATTTGCACTCTTAACTGCAATTTGAGGTTTTTAAAAAATATTTTTACTTCAATAAGAAAAAGCTAAGTGCTTCAGAAATTTTGTTTTGTTTTTCAGTTTTAATAAATACATTTTTGAGTAAAATGTAAACTTTCCATTTGCTTCATTATGCCTTGGCTTAAAAACACAACTTTAACTTTTTTATTTACATTACAGAATCAGTTACCCTGAAAAGACCTGAAATTAATGATTATAAAGTGTATGTAGTATAGGGCAACTCTTACAGCCTTTTTGAAATGCCACTACAAAGTGAATCTCAATACTGACTAAAAGGAGTTCCTTGACCTACTGTAGTACCAACACACAGAGGGACTGTATTAGGCATCTAGAAGTCTTTAATAGGGCTTCTGTAGTAGACAGCTTTTGTGCAGAAAGGTCACAAGTGAACACTGTTTACTGAGTCTATAAATTACTATTATTTTAGCCTCAGCAGATTCTGCATGTCAAAAGCAGCACTAAGAATATTCTGATGAACCAATATCTGCTTCAAAATTCAGCCTTAAAAACCCCATTTTCAGTAATAAATTGAGAAAAAGACAGAAAAAAAACAACTAAGAACAAAACCATAACAAAATCCAAGCCACACAGACACACCAAACAACAATAAACACTGAACAACCTGCAGGCTTTCATACTTCCTGTCATGAGGAAGATAATTGTACAACAAGCGTGAGGTCACTATGTAGTTGTGCAGCATGTGTAGACTTGTTTGCTCATCTTTCTGCTTTATCAGCACTTCTGAATGTACTATCTTCAAAAGATAGCACCACTAATTAAAATTCAGGACAGAGAAAATACCAGTTGTGCCTGGTCAGAAAAGGAAAGAGTTGGCAGGTTACAGTCAATGAAGCAGCTACACTTTGCTAAAGCTACTCTTTGCTTGGTGTTGGGCTCTCCATATTTCAGGGTGACATTTAAGATTTCCATTAGGTCACTTGTGTTACCGACACTTGCTTAAGTGGTGATGGCTGGAAGGGACAATGTATGTTTGCGGTGCATACAAGCCAGCCATTGTAGTGGTGTTTAATAAATAATAAGCAGAAGGGATTAAACCAAGTATAGTAGACTTTGTGTTCATTATTAAACTGACTTTCTGCTCCCAAGAAGATTTCAAGAGCCTGTTATCAGTGGTGTGGAAATTAAAAACAATGCATTTGGCAGTGACTGGAAATATACAGAAAACCAGCATGGATATTCAAATAATGGAATGAAATATTCTTAAAGGCAATTGGTAGCAGCAAATTTTATTGGGAAGCTGCCAGTTGCCACTGTGTTCTACTATCATGAATCTAGAGAGAGATTCCTTCAAAAGTTCTGAAAATTTTCAGAAGTAAAAAAAAAAAAAAAAATCGGCAAAATTGTACATGCAAAAGCCTTAAAAGTAAGAACCTTCCCCTAAGGGATGTAGAAAGGGAATAGATGGGAATTATTTCCTATTAAAACTCCAAAATTCTGAGGATCACACCAAGACACCAAAAAGAATCATCATGTTGATTTACTAAGACATGTAAACTAACATTCTAGCTCCCTAGGTATCCAAATTGAGGCCTTAAAGAAGCCTTAAGGAATACACGTAATGAGCTTTACACTCTTGCTTTCATTTTTTCTCCTTCCCCAGTTAACACTTTCTAAAAATTCCACAATAAATATTTTTATAACTTCTGTAAAATAATACTTTAAGGCTTGTTTTCAGGTAATTTAAAAAACATATATGAGTGGGAAGGACTTGGGCAATGATTTTAGGAATCTTATTACACAGAAAAAGGAAGAGTCTTTCCAAAATGGGGAACTGGGTTTATTCAATGCCATCTTATCAAGACTTGTTGTGCTAATGCCTGAAACTTTAACAGTGTTTCAGTCTGCTTAAAGAAGTGAGGTTCACCATCAAGAGAGGACTTATTTCCCTGTTTAACATTGCTCTTTAAAAATATTCAACTTTTGATGCTTTTATTAACGTTCTTTCATGGCCTTGAAAAATACACCTGTAAAGATAACTATCCACTGCCTAATATCAATAACTTAACATCAGTCTAGTCTTATCTAGTGACTACCGGCAATTAGTATCAGGAAAGAAGAACAAATTTGAAGTTGTTTTGTATATCAAATCATCACAGCATTTCAAAACACCTTGTCTGTTTAACAAATATTTCTGCATTCTCTTATGATATGCTATAATATCTTTAATTACAATGCCATTAATTTGTAAAAGTCATATTGTCCATCTGCGGTCTTCCAACTGTGGAAGAGTATTTGCAAAATTGGAGAACAGTATTAACACCTGTCAGAATGTAAAAGGCTGGCTCAGTCTTCAATTAAAGCACTGCCAAACATGTATTTCTTTCTGTCACAGTTTTTTTAAAGGTATAATGCAGAATATCAGCTCTGAGGGAAAATTAAACTACAAAACAAGGCCAAAATCCATTGAACTAAGTAAAACAGTAGTGGGAAGACTGTAAAAAGATGTGTAAAAGTTAAATCAGTAGAAAGTGGAAGCAGCTTCTAGTGGTGTAGAACCATGATAGCAGCTTGCTGACATCAGCTCAGTTCCTCACGTTTGATATCTTTTCAGAGAGTCAGTATAGTATTGCTTCTCACCATTATCACTGAAACCAAATGCCTGACAAGAGCTGTATCGTCAAGTTCCAGTGCAGCACAGTCACTCATTCTACGACAGAGTAGGGCAGGTTTAAATTCTGCTGATGTCATGCTTGATTAATCACCGAACTGAACTGCAGCAATTAGAAGGGAACTGTACATGGTCTGGGTGATGGTACAAAGGATGGACTGGGAGATAGTTGGCCATCTAGGAAGATATACAGCCCTTGGCAGGGACTGCTAGCATGAAGCATGTAGCAGGTGAATAAAAAATGTCAGAGCTAAGTACTGTAGGTCTGGAGAACTGACACTGTGCTTGATGCTTAGCTTGCCTAAATAGCGAGATTTTAGAGTCCAGAGAAAAGCAAACTATGCTGGAAAAAGGAAATGAGTGTGACCGAAAAGAGATAGTGTCAATTCCACTGCATATTGGAGTTTAAATAAATCTTGGGAGATCTTTGTATTAGGACAAAGCAAAGTTTTGAGACACAACAAAAATCCTCCAGATAATTTCTATTAGGTGTTCCTGGAAAAGATCTATACTAGTAGACACTCAAAGGAGCTTTAGTAGGTCCAAAAATGATGTCTATATTCTTTTCTAGAAGAACAAGAGTTGTGTTTTTTTACCTCTAGACCAGAAATTCCTTGGAAGTATATCAGCATGCATTTTGTGGGACACGAAGCTGACAGTGATATCCCGTAAGTGCCAGAATCCATTCTGTTCCAGAAGGGAGTTCAGAAACTGAGCAACAAGAGGGCAAAAAAGAGAAAAGGAGGTACTGTGCAAGTTATTAAGCAGCTTTATAAAACAAAACAGTCCAATTTACTTTGGGAAAAATAGTGATTACTGCATTATTCTGAGAAAATTGCTAAACTCTTTTCTGCATTACAGAATCTCTATATTTCACATTGTATACAGTAGGGGAAAAAAAAGAAAATTGTGCAAGTCCTAAAATCTGGACTCCAAAGCTAAAAAATTTACTGTAAGTCATAGAACATTTAGCTATTAGATGACCTATAAACATTTTTGTTTCATGAGTGAATGCTTAATCTACCACAATACTGTTCCAAAGGAAATCGTTAATAGCAACATTTTGTAGCAGTTGTGTGCATGTCCCCACTGGACCTCTAAATGAAGTCTGCATAAGGACTGTAAAGGTAGTAACCCTGCAGCTACAGCTATAATTATCAAGATTTAATGGTGTTTATGAATGACTTGCTATGAGTCAAAGGATAATAATATGTCTTATTAAAAATTTATTCTAAGTTATTTTTATAAAACTTTACTCATCTAGATGTCACCAATGATTGTTCTTTTAAATGAAACAATAGAACAATAAGGAATATTTAGTCTTCAAGAGAAATCTTAGCACAGGGTCACTATATAATGACTCAGTAAAAACAAACAAACAACATATAATCATTGTAATACAGCAATTAAAAATGTAAGCCTACAAGTGAATGCACTGAGAAAAAGAACTCTAAAAAATCAGCCTCTCAAAAAAATATCTTTAGTGCCATATAAAAATAATGCTAAACTCAAGTTTGGTGAACACTTCCATCCATATTTAGAAGCTGTCTGATTCACTAAGATAAATGACCATAGATCTTTTTAGCAGCTCATAGCTAAACATGATCCAAATGGAACTACAGCCAGATGGCACACGTGATTAGTGGCACATGGCTATCAGATCAACCACAAACCTGAATAAGCCAACGTCATTCAAGATACATTAACTAATAATTCCCAGGAAGTAAACATTTCAAATGAAAGAAACACAAGGAATCTTATTTTCTTGACAAACAATAGCAATAGTTAATCATTACCCTGTTGCAATACACTTGTAATGAAATGGAACTTCATCAATTTTAAGTCATAGAAAAAGGAGGTGGAGAATCAAAATTCAAATTTTTTTTTTCAAATACTGTTACTGGTTTAGCTCCAACAGAACCACTTTAGTCTGATATTTCTGTACTCTTTTCACTCCAAATTTTAGTCTCAAGCATTATATTTAAAACGTTTCCTAAACTCTAACAACCATGAGTAATAAAGGATTTTTTTCTTCTAGAGCAAGTCCACATGTTGGGTTATTTTAGCATTCAGGTAAAAGAGATGGCTATTTAAAGTCAGGACAAGATAACAAATATCAGGACTTACAGATTGTAGATATGTGCCATTGACCTAATATCCATTTCCAAATATTTTTAAACTCATAGGAAAATTAAATATATTATTTTTAAAAAATCACAATTGCTTTTCCCTTCTATTTATGACCAACTTCCTAAAAAGCTTTTAATGAAACTCTGAGACATATACAATATGGTTAGTCAAGAGGTTTGGTATGTTTTTCTCTATTGTATACCTTTGCCCATAGTTCAATGCAACACATCAGTAATTTTGCCTAGCTTAATATTTTGGATTCCAAATTGTAGCAAATAGAATATTTTTACAATGAGGGCAGTAAAACACTGCAACAGGTTGCCCAGAGCAGACTGTAGATTCTTCATTCCCAGAAACATTCAAGGTCAAGTTGGAACAGGCTCTGAGCAATCTGATCTAGTTGAAGATGCTCATGGCAGGGGATTGTTGGACTAGACGACCTTTAAAGGTCTCTTCAAACCTAAGCTATTCTGTGATTCTACAAAGGGAAAGAGGCAACAAGTGCAGCAAGAGAAAAAGGGTGAAATATGTAAGGAAAAGTATGACCATTCATTTCTGTTTTATGAATACTTAAATGTTTATGATTGAAGTGTGGTTTTAAAAACTGTTATCAGAAAGCAAATCTGAAAAGGGACATAAATACACTCAAATCAACCATAGACTCTGTATAAATGAATAATTGGAGATTTTTTTTTTTAAACTCATCACTCAGTCTGATCCTTAGCTAACCCTCAAAGACATGTTGTTGTAAAGGTTAATTAATTAAAGTGCACAGAGATGATTATTTGAGAGCTGCTAGGTAAGTGCAAAGTACTTTTACTATAGGTTAATATTTTGCTCTTAGGGCACAACCATGTTTGACACCAAGGTACATTACTTTCTGAGACAAACAATTTCAAAGCTCAGGGCCTTATGCCACTTCCACAGAAGTAAATGGGAATCTTTCTGTGAGTGTTAAAGACCTTTGAATCTGGCTCTGGGGATACAGCTGTATGGAATAAAGCTATCTCTTAGCTCTGTTAGCATGTGCCTCTGGCCCAAGACAGCTAATCTGTCTTGATTCTCTGGAAAGGTAATGACATCTGCATATGCACAGGGATCTAGCCTGGGAATCTTCAGAGAAATGTCACTGCTCTGTATAGGACTAGCCACAGAAGACACAGGGAACTCGGTAAAAACAGCTGAGTTCAAAAGGGGCAAGTATCCATGGTCATCAGGGAAATTCACAGGAGCTCAGCATCACCATTAATGTGTGTTTTGCTCTAAAGACAGGAGATTTGAGCTGCCTCTTCCAGATGAAACTTTGTCTCTGCTATTGGTACTTCCATCATATTACAGACTCTAGTTCACAGAACCTCATTCGCTAAGAGCTGTCTCAACTCCATACAAGCACCTTGATCCTAATTTCACTCACTGCAAATCTAGCTGACATTAGATATGATGCATAACCAAGAAGATATCCAAAAAGTCTGAGATCATCCTACCAGCAGAAGACATCTGTTTGATTAGGATGACTGAGATGCGAAGGGATGAAAAGCAATGGTTAGTTTCTTTGGAATGCACTTCAGTTCTGCTAAAGTCTAATTTAACTGTCCATATGAATAAGATACTATGCTTTTATAGACTTGGACAAACACCTTTATTATTTTATATTTAAGAAAATAAATTATAAGTTCAGAGATGGCTTGAAGTCAGAATACAAAGTTCAAGATTGGTTGGACTTGCTTCTGGACTTTGACATCTATGATTTCATGTATCGCAAAAATGTAATGGTAGAATACAGCTAGTGTAACAAGAATTTTCTCATAAGTACTGTAATAAGAATTATACACAAAGTAAAACCTTAAAGTGGAATGTGTGAACAGTGAAAAAGTAGGTCTTCTTCATTGTGGCAAGGACCTTTTTACCTGGTATAGCACCCATAAAGTGCATAAGATCCTGGAACAAATTTTCCCTTAGGGAATTGATGTTCTTTGTCCATTTCCTCTATACATCCTGGAAACAGGCAGCTCTAAATTTCTGTCAAAAATGAACAGAAAGGAATTATATATTAAAATATTACTTTAAGGAAGATTTGTAAATTATTATGTAGCTTTTATCTGTTCTTTTTTCTCTAATGAAGAAAACACCATGAGAAGCTGCTTGATTTCTCCATTATTATCTTTCAAGAAAAACTGAACTGTTCCAGGTAAATGAAAATATAGAAGAAATGTCAACAGTGTTTGCTCAGCTATTGTGTAGAACCACATTATCAATTACTAAGAATACTTGTAACATTGGTTTGGGAATTAAGACCATTCTTTTCCAGATGATACAGTGGTAAAAAAATAAAATGCAGGCAACTGTCTTCAACTTGTCATCCCATAATATTTTAAAATGAACTTGTATATGAAACATTCTGTCAGGAGTAAAAAATAATGTTATTGATAAAAACACAACTATTGAAATATTGATATACATTAACATCTTATTATTAACATAATAAGAACGGCTATGATATTTCAATTTAGGCATAGAGTTGTTTAAAAGAAAATAGTTTATCTGTAACACTTTTGGGGAAACGTTTATTTCCATTTCTCTACATTTAAGTTTGTTGTATTCGTATTTATTTGTTTTTACCTCTTCTTCACTAAATGATGTTGAAAGTGGAGGAATTTGTATTTATTCTTCCTCCCTAAGTCTTTTTCAGCCGAGGAGAGTAGAAGAGAAGCAGGAGTACAGAGGGACAGTGTTTCTGTAGAACAGATACAACTACTTACAACTACTACTCCTTGGTTTTACGTGAAGCCAGTTATAGTCAAAGGAAGCTGTGATCAGATGTCAAACTCCTGAAAGTGTCATCTCCTCTGTCTCCAAAGCTGCTGTGTTTAACACCACAAAAGCAGACTCACAATCCTATTAAAGGCCAATGTCCAGTCCTTCCCACTAGTATCCAAGGAATGATGGTTTCCTTCCTCCTATATTCACAGTAAGGCCAACTGCACACCCTGAGGGGCTTCCATACAAAATTCTGATTTTAGATGAAGAGAAAAACAACCTCCCTTCTAGCTGTGATATGTGATTAAAGGAAATCCAACTTGAATCAATTTTTAAAATCTTTTCAGCAGTACTAAAGTTCCTGGGGAATGAAAGAAGAAAAGGAGTTACAACTGAGCCTTGTTCTTCAAGTCCAAACATTTGATTTTTTTTTCCAAGTCTAATCAATTTTAGAGTCTAATCAACTGAATGATTGGGAAATAACTGATTAGTAAGACAGATGAATATAAAATGGTTTGAAAGTGAAGTGAAAATGCAATTATTAAAAAAAAATGGTTAAATATTACTATTTTTTGTTTGGAAATTTTATCTAAAGATATAATCAAAGGATGGAATATAGTTGTTCTGATATATGCATGACTGAAGTCCTTAGAAATCCCATTCTGTTAAGATCAGAACTCCCTAGCTGCTCATCATCATAGCTCCAAGGGGGGACAGAATTTCAGGAGAAGCAAAGGATAGGATTCAAGGCATTCATTCACATAGAGGATATTCTCAAGCTAAATTTTAATAGTGTGGAAATGTTTTATGATTTTAATGTACACACAACGATAGTATTTTGGTCTCTTCTCTTTCATGTCTCCATTTTTGTCTCTTTTTACTCCTGTATGCTTATTCCTCTTTGAAGATTCCATGACTTGTAGCAACAAATGGAAAATACATTTCTATAAGATTCCTATCTTCTAAAAGAAACAAATTGACACAATCGTATGGACAAAGCATGCAAATTTGCATACACTGTATACACTCTTCCCCACAACTTGCCTCCCCAGTATTTTCTACATGTTGTAAAAACCATAGATGTGAAACAGGAGAAATAAACTACAGGATATTTGTAACATATTAGTATCTTATATTTAATAATAATAGAAGTATACACTAAATGTAAATTACCTCCTATATCTGCCAGAAAAGAAAGACTACCTTGATGGTTTATGGGCACAAAGTCTCCAGGAAGTGTCACAAATTCACTTGATGTCCTTAAGTAATGATTTTTACATTTGGATCTCTAATTTAGCTGAGAGATGTGTAAAATCACATACAGACAAGCAGGCAGGAATGAAGAATTCCCTACTGACTATGCATCTGAGCAGCTTCTCATTCATTGTTTATTCTAGCAAATATATTGAACTATATTGTGAAAAGAAAGGGACACTTAGTACTGGTGTTTCAAACAATCATATTAAAAACTATATACTGTAAGTCTTTCAGTTTCAGATAAAACGTTACTATTTTCTTCATCTGTGAGCACGAGCAGTTTAGCCACAGAAACCCGATTTTTTTTTGAAAATGAGTATCCCCAAGTATTTTGACAGAGGTCTGTGCTCCTGGGAAGCTGACAGTTGGATTGTATTCCAATCTTTTTGGTTTCTCACAGTGTTAATAGTTATAACCACAGTATGAGGATTAGTAGGTTTGGGGGTTTTTTATCACTTATTTCTGTGATCTTTTTATAAAATCCTTTTTTGTGAATTTTCATAAAATTTTCCTTCCTTTCCTTTCCTTAAAGCTTTCCTGAAACATTTTTTTCTGCAGTTACAGTACATACAAGTATTATTTCAATTTGTAATTTGAAAATTGTTAAAAAAGTATATTTAAAATATACATTAAATTAATTATATCATTCACAAATGAAGCATTTCTTTTCTATTTTACCATTTCAGAAGTTAGCTTTTTTAAAAAAATGCATTTTCTGTCACATTCAGACTTCTTTTTTAATGTTTGTAATTTCAAATGTCGATTTGTTCTGTGTTTCTTTCTTGTGTCAACTCTAGCAGCTCACTTCTCCATTTTGTATCAAATTGCTGTCATATAATTCCACTTCTATCACAGGATGGCTTAAGTATTCTTTCACTAGATGAGCACATATTGTTTCTGATCAGTTCAATGTAGTCACTTGAAGTTACACTTGAAACTATCTTCTTCTCATGACCAAGGGTTTGTCTATAGGAAGCTCTCCCTGACCAATGGCCAGAATGCTGACTCTTCGGTGAAAGAACAAAAACAGCAGTAGTTTCTTGAGAAGATTCCTCCAGTCTTACAAAGAGTCGAGCATTCTGTTTTCTTATCATACTAGATATGGCTTTACTGTTTTGTCAGCAATTACCAATTTCATCTCATCCTCATGATGTCTTCCCTCTCCTCTCCAGTCCTGATGTAAATAAAGGACATCATGTAATGGATGTTGATTCCTTCCTTGCTATTGAGCTGTAAATTCAACGTCTGTTGCTCCCACCGTACTTGCAACCAGACAGTTCACAGTACCAGCACTGCTCTGGGGAGCAATAGAAATATAGGGAAGAGCGAGTGGAGTTCTTTTACAGAGCTTGCTGAGCAGAGCAGCTCTCACAGAAGTTTTGTAATACAGCTCCTAGCAGACATTACTTAGTGGGAGGTTTGGCAGGCTGGAGCTGATAAAACAATGAAAGGCTCATGCAGTTCATCTAGCTCCTCCTGCTTTTCTTGAGCCTTGACACAAGTAGGTACTGACTAAAAACCATAAGCATTCTCAACATATCCTTGGCTGTTTTACTTCTGGAAAGTACTCATATGTTAGATATTGCATATCAAGAACAAGACAGCACTACAAAGCTCATATCCAAGCAAGATGAAGACAAATTCTCCTGAGCTCCAAGTGTACCAGTAACTAAAGCATCTTCTCTACCAAATGAAACCAAACAGCTTGCTGGGTTCAAATCAGAAAGTAAAGTAGGGTCAACAGAGTTTTGGTTTTGTCAGTTTACTTTGGTTAGAAGCTGTACGTGCTATTTGACTTTGTTTATTGTGGCATTAATTTGTCTGTAAAATAGAGATTGTTACATTTCCTTCCTTAATAAAGTGATCTCCAGTATGTGGATTGATAGTGTACACAGAGTTATTAGTTTTTAATAATGGATAGACCTGTAAACATTTCAAACTTCTTAAGAATTCATATATCAGGAATAATATAAACTGTTAGGGCCTAAAGATGAAAGCAGTTATGGATGTTTTTAATGTATTGTTTTTGAAGTTCAATATAAAATGTCACAAGGTATTAGATGTTTCTTGTTTGCAATCAAGGAAAATACTCAAAAGTATTAGCAAAATTTAGGAAAATTTAAAAGAAAGAAACTAACAATACGTTCTGAAGTTCATTTTACATGAGTTTCTTGCAATGCAGATTATGGATCAACTCAATAGTTAATTTTATTTATATGAGAGTATACGTCCTCCACTCTATAGAAAGAATAAATTAAAGACTCTATTCATGAAAATGTTAGAACGAGATTATATCTGAACAATAAAGACATTTTTAAAGCAATAAAATATTAAACAGATGTCAGTGTTTTCTTAGATACATAAAAGGCCTGATATGGAAGACAGTCAGGTAATAGCTTTGAGCTGTGAATGTTTGCAACAAAATGTGAAGTCATATAAATCTCACTTGGATTGCATTGCATTAGAAACTCAAAATGCAGAACAAGCCTGTTGAATGAGCTACTAAAGTTCACAAATATTTTCAGAAACTCAAGGTTGATTTATATAAGCTGATTCATTAATTTGATTCCAGATCATGGAAAATTCTGAGTTTTGAGAGATTTATGGTTTAAAGAAAAACCCAAGTTAATCTCACAATTTGGAGCAATTGTTTTTAAAACTTATTTACTTCTCAAACTGAGGTTAAACTGTTATAAGTTCTTTCTATAGAAACACATATTTCTGGAGTAACTTCCAGGCCAAATTGGAGTCAGTTATTAGATACATCTATACAGACAGCAAGAACTGTGGCAATCCATGGTCCAAAACTCAGATTTTTATAATGTGAATTTGCAGAGATATTAAAAAGAAAGCACATCACAGTATCTTTGCCTCTGATTTTAGGGAGACTTACCCACTGGGGAAATGAACATGGTCAGTAGACACAGGCTCACAACTAGTTGTACTAAACCACAAATGTAGTTCCCTATTTAGAGTTTCCAAATGACTCCATGACCCAAAATATTTGCTCAGGTCTTCAGAGCAAGCTGATAATCTCATATCATGACTCTGTGGGCAAAGACAGACATCAGCAAAAAGAAAATGAGATCTGAAAAGAATCAGTTGCAGGCTCCTCATCTGGACAATACTGTAAAAGGCTCACACAACAGTTAATTTCTTTCAGCTACAGTTCTCCAAGGTGGTACATACTCACATATCTGCTTAAGGACCATGGTGTGACTTGTTTTTTTCCTGTGTGGGCCCCAAAATAGCTTTTCCCAGAATGTTTTTTGCCTGTTTCATAGTGATTGAGATCCTTTCTTTTTGAAATCTGCACTAATAATTCCTTGAGGTTTTCATCATGCCTGTAATTTGCGAATGGAGTAATGTGGGAACTCTGAGGACAGAGATTTCTGCAAAAGGTCTGCCTAGAATGCTATGACTTCTTATGAAGTATGTAGCAGAATTTATTTTAGAGGACTATTTAATTCTGTATTTAGGTGTTTCACATTATTAGGCTTTCTAGTACATAGATTAGTAGCAGCTCTACTGTTCCAAAGATTTTGTCATTAACAACATCCAACCTACAGTAAGGTCTGTTAGTCAATAACAGTCTGTTTAAAAATAGCAGCATCAACTTGTTTGCACTGTTATTATCTATGCATGGCTTATTTCCCCACAAGACTCTGGGACAGTGCATAACCTGCTTTCTTTCGGCCTCTTTTCCTGTCTTCTTCAAAGCATGTTTTAAGATCAGGAAAAAAGGCAGACATATCTACAGCAAATACTAGTAACATAAGTGCAGTGCTGTTACAGTTGTCAATAGTAAAGTAACAGTAGTCAGAAGGAACTGTATATTCATTAGTCAATAAAGTATTACCACATATTTTATTTGAATTGTAACCATAATTTTCCTTGATAAATATGTGGTGTAGCTTTTACATTCATATAAATCTGAGTGATTCATTTAGCATTCGGAGTTGAAATAAGAGGAGGAAATTCAGGCCAAAGTCCAAACCAGCCTTTCAGCATCATCTACTCCTTCTCACTTCAGACTCAGGCTCAGATATTCAAATGTATTATAACAGAGTTTCAGAAACAAATAGTGATATGAATGGTGGATTTTGTAGGGCTGCCTCTTCTCTACATGTCACTAGTTTGTTGCCTTTATCCTGCCGTCTGACAGCCACTACATAGGAGTAGATGCTCTTGCTTGTGATACAGAAAGTGATTAAAAAAGCATTGCTACAGAGAATAAAGACAATTTATTATACTAATAAACAGTATCTTATTCTGTAGATTAACATAAATAGTTATTGTAATACTGCACTGCACTGGAATATGCTTAAAGCTAGTTGAATACAAAATGAATATATTTTTTATATTTCCTCATGAATTACAGTTAAGCCTTCTATTTTGTGACAGAAACCTGGAATTAAAGCACAAGAAACAATTAATGTTATAATTATGTGTTCCTAAACTTATATTCAAAAGCATTGGCAAATTATTGTCAGAATATTTGCATACAAGCTGAACAATTATGTTGTCAGCTGATTCTATTTCTTCTTATTATTTTGAAAAAACTGGTTAATTTTTTAATCCATTTTCTTATCAGAGCCAGTCAGAACTTTCAACACTACTTCATTGCTTAATTTAAAACAGCATCAGTGGAGATACATTAGCTAAAGGAAGAAAAGAAATACATTGATGTTTTTAGTATATTTCTCTTACTCTCCAGGTACCTGACAGTTCTGGAAAGTGAATTAATAGCATATATGGTAAAAGAGTGGTAGACTTACTGTCAACTGAAAGCTGCAGCAAAACCTGGATTCAGTTATGCTAGAGGTAGTATTTTGATCACATTGTTATGCTAGTAACTCTTGGCTTATTAGAAATATTATTAAAAGTTTTCCATTTTAATACAAGAAAACATTTGACCCATAAAACCACTTGAAAACATTTGACAAGTTACCCTATAAAAGGGTAAATACTTTGATTCTCATAAATAGAAAACAAATTTCCCAGTGTTAGGAAAAATTAACAGTATAGCACATTTCATAAGAAGAACTCTCTGAAAACAGTATCCCAATATCCTGCAGACACTGAGTGTCAAATTGAGATATGTCACACATGAAAATTCAAGTCCATTTCTCATTTAGTTTTACTTCTGCTCCCTGACATTAGCAGATTTGATGTCTGCAAGGGGGAAAAAAAAAGTCATAATTTAATTTGTGGAATCCATTGACAAACACATCTTTTTTCCCCTTTTTTTCCTCTCCTCCCTTTTTTTCCTTTTTTACCTTGAATTAAGCAATTGGATCTTTGAAAAAGCTATATTTAGATTTTTTTTTTTAATTGATCCATTATTTTGCTTGCTTTCACTGCCAGAACCCCCTACTGCAAACAAGGATAAGGATGCTACCTGGACTTCAATTGATGAATAGTTTTAATTAAAATATTCTGTACCATAAGTATTTTAATGTTACAGACAAACCAAAGGTATGCAGTAATAAATTAAATTATACATTTAAATTAATCTATAAATATGCTATAAAATTGACAGGATATTTTTAAGATAGGGAATGAGACATGGATTGCTAATTATGACAATTAAATATCATGAGTAAAAATAAATGACAATCAATATCCTAGAACCATTTTGTAAAAAGAAAAAAAAGGGAGGAAATATAATATCATTTAGATGTCTATAAAAGTGAAAAATTATTAGCAAGTTAGAGTCCTGATTTTTCTATTGTAATAAAATGATAAGCAGTAGAACATTATACTTTTCATCACTGCTAGCCATAAATACTGTACATATACTGTACTGGCACAATCCATTATGTGACTCTTCTATTTGGGTCCATTATGTTCAGGATAATAACATGTTTAATTTTTACTAATAAAATTTCCAGGGTTTCTGTTCACTCAGACTCTGATCTAGAAGCCAGCGAAGTTCGTGGAAGCTTTCTCTTTGCATTTAATGAATTTTGAATCAGTCCCTACTTTAAAGAAATAATAACAGTAACAGCAACAAAGAGATGCAAGTTGCAGCAGTGTAGTTACGTACACACTATCAGGGACTCGGCACCATGGATTCTTTTTCTGTACAAAAAACCCAGAAAATAGAGAGGGATATCTGGTGTGAGCATTAGCTCACATGTCACAGGGCATCTGAAATTCACATCACAAAAAAATTAAGGCCAGTCAAAAAACACAGTGTTGCTTTCTCTGCAATGTTGTGTAAGGGGGTAGTAAACGTGTAAATTGGGTGGAAACCCATTAAATTACTGTCTCAAAATTTTTTAATAGTGTTGATGTCACGGCAAAGATGATTTTACAGTCCATCTTCTTCACAACCATCTATCAAAATGGTAAAGGCAAAAAAAGTAAAGATAGGACATTTTCCCCATCATGGAGATTTGGGCTACCATTCATTATTGTATTCATATTAGAAGCCTACTCCATGTCTTTCAATCACACATTTTCCTTCTAATTAAGGCATATTCACTTTTTTGCTAATTAGGTATTTGTTGCACAATGTTTGCTCTAATCTTTTGGAATCTCTCTCAATATCCAGTCATTGCCTGCATTACTGACTCCCCTAGAATCCAACCAAAGCATGTTATTTTTTCTGCTAATTATATCCTCATTTACAGATTGTTGCCTTCTCTGATTGGCTCTTTAAACCAGTTGCTATGACTTCATTAGCAATGTCTTCTGACCCTGTTATTTCTTGTGACAGGATTTGCTCCACTTGTCCTGTAGCATTGTATCCCAGGGTCACTCCTCTCCTGGGTTGGAATAGTGTCAAACACGAAAGGTTTAGGGCAGAGAAAATCACTGCTGAAGTTGCTAATTACCACATGCAGCAATGGTACAAATTAATGCTTCTAGCAGCTTAGAAAAAAAAGTGTTTTAAAGGTGTCCTTAACAGGTTGGTTTCATTTATAAATGTGCTTGACAAAAAAAAAAAAAAAGTCATCATGTAGTGTGTTTTTGCTTTTACAATCTCTCCATCAAATGAGTGTTTGAATCATGTGGGATTTCTTATTAAGCCACATATAATAAAGCATTCCTGAGATAGATGATTTTAGAAGACAAATTTCTAAACAGTTTTTTTGTATTTTAAGTAGAATTTCAGAATCTCATTGTGTATTATGGTTTGATTTCTGTTCTGTCCTACAGAAACAGTGATCTCCTTAAAATAACAAGAATTACATTTCAGGGCATTTTAAAAAATATATTTTAAATTATTATACAAGAAGAGCATATTAAGAGAAAATTAAAACATATGAAACTGCAGTGAAGTACTAATCTCATGTTTATATTAAGCTTGAGAATGGCATCGGATTACAATTTTCATGGGGTGCAAACTGCATACTGTGCTAATTGTGTTCCCCACTTCTAGTCTCTTGCAAATCTGAATAATCCATTATCAGAACCAGAAATTCAAGCATATAGCAGAGTTTAACACAAGTTAGTTAATATGAAAAACGCTGTATCTAGTTGTTTGCAAAATTACTTTTGTTGATTAAAAGGCTCTTCAGAACTTCCGGCTTGTGAAAGGGTTTTAAATTGTCTAATGCTGATTGTGATTGCTATGCAGAAAAAAGGCAATGCGAAGCAAACCATTATATCACTGAATCTTTGTTAAGCAGGCCTTGAAAGTGCTTGACAGCATAATTAATCTTGTGATATGAACAAAGAAACCAACTCAATAGTATTGAAGATGCTTATTAAAAATACTAAATACCTTTTTCCACTTAAAAACCTTTTGAAATACCGTGGAAAGTACCATTACCTTTTCTGTTTTTGCAGTATTTTAGTCAAAAATTGATACAAGAGACACATAGCATGATAAAAAGAATAAACTGGCTGACAATAAAAATTAGTTTGAAAAACAGTGCTCCCTGATTTGGGGTGTCAGCTAAGCAACCTCCAAGCACTACAAAAGACCCCTGCACACACATGCACATACACACACAGAGTGTCCATTGTTGTTAGCTTCAGAAGTTATTTAAAATAATGACTGGTTGTCAGTCATATAGCATTTTCAAAGTAAATCTTAATAAAATCCTTTATATTTAAATGGAAAACATCAATTTTAATTGTTGTTTCTGCCTTATATGGTGATGGTATTGTATGCTGCCATACCAGAGGAAATCATACACCCAAGATTCCTTGGTACAATGGAATATGTTTGTAATGCAAGCTATTCCCACATATACTGAGAATCTATAGAAAGATATCGATAGTATACTGTGATAGTGGCTGAAAGTAATTGTATCCACAGCTTGCAACATATGTGTCTGCAGCATGCACAGACAGTGAAACAAGCTTTGCAAAGGGAAGCTGCTGATTTTCAGCAGAATGTACAGTTTCCTTTAAAAATTATTTCAAAATTACAATCATGGCAACTAATATTTAGACAAAACAGCACGATTTTGATGCATCTCAATTTACTAAGAGCTTTATATTATAGTAAATGTTAACATTACCTATTTGAGGCCAATGTACCTTCTTAATTCTGAAAAGCATAATTATTCAACTAGGACTCAATCCTTCATGACACTCAAAACTAGGAAAAAGCAGGCACTGACTGTGCCAGCTAAAGCCCAGCAAACCTGATCCTTCTTAAGATAGAAGCTCAAAGTAAGTTAAAGGACTGGCTCTACAGACTGGCTGACTGGATGTTGTTCCTTGCGTATACTGTGAGCCAGCTAAGGAGTCAGTGTGGGAATATCACAATTTTATGGGAGATGGCACCTCTGGTTTTGGTCTCCATGACCTCTTGACCCTATGAAACATGTTGTTCTTATTTTCTATTAAGATCAACTGTTCTGTATACCCAGATAAAAGACTTCAGTGTGGGCCAGAAGGAATATAATGAAATAACCAAAGCAGCAGTTCTGAACTTCCTTTCAAGTATATCATTTTAAGCACTGCATGTATGCTATGCCTACTCTTTACCCTGCCAACCCAATTTTTCTTTCCTGACTTTTGAGCAGTGGAAGAGCTTTCTGCAGCCTGCTAAGTTTCATTGTGTTATGAAAAGAACCATACTGCATGGCTCTGCAAAAGCCTCCACACATAGGCAACAGACTCACCACTAATACTATTTTAGACAGTACAATGTTTGGAGAAAACATTGCCTTATGTTACATTGAAATTACATGTAGCACAGTACAGCCCTGCTTTTGATCACAGGCTGCAGATGTTACTTAAAACACAACCTACCTGCCTGTCCTGGTAGTCAGGAATCAGCGGAGCTTAGTGCAGCAAGTCCATGACTATGTTGAAACATAACATTCTTTTAAACATTCCAGATGCTTGCAGCTGCAATCCTCCATGAAAATGCAAATCCTATATTAAAACATATTTTGAATATAGGGATAAACACGCCTGACTTCATCTTACCTTCAACTGTTTCAATGTTGTCCAAAGGCATTAAAAGCAAGCCGTGGTCCATTTTTAAAACAGTGTATCAAGGCTGGGGTTGATTGTCCTTGCTGAGGCAAGGCTTCCTGTGACATATGGCAATCTTGCCTGAGCACAGACAGTGTAGGAGGCTCTGATGGCAATCGTTACTGCAATTAACAAACCACACTACCATATTCATGTTTTACTTTATAGTTCCGATTCTAAACACTGGACCTTTCTTGAATTCTCTGTGTACAGAACCTCCATTAATTAAAATCAAGAAGCAAGAAATATATTTTAAAAATCAATAGCAGAATATGACTCATGTTATTTAATTAATGGGTAATTCCTTGTTCCAATATGTGGAGAAAGCTTGAACTTAACCTTTAGGATTAAAAAATTTACCATGTGAGAAAATTTGCTTTTTCCTAATCACATTTTTTTCCCTAACAGATTTTAAAAACACATGTAAAATCTGTTGGCAAAGTGGTTAAGTGCATACAATCCCTAAGACTGTAAGTAAGCTCTCTTTTCTATCTGTATCAACTTAGATAATGGCACAAATGAGAAATGGTACACTCATTGATGTTAGAATATGAAAAATACTATTTTCACCATAACTTCTACAGGTGATGACTACAACATGCCACCAGCTATATCTTTCTCCTCTCTGTGTCTTTCCTCAGTCATTCATTTGAATATTACCACACAGGTATCATTTGTTGAGCAATGTTAAGTGTAGAAGCACACGGAGACAAAGTCTGTATTTCATAATAACTCAGCAATATGGATTTTGGCCTTAAGGGTACATTCATTCAAACAAGAAAGTAGCAGTAAGAAAGCCCATGAGCAAAATCTTGTAACCTTACAAAAGGAGATGTTCATTCAGGGGTGAACAATTTATTTCAAGTTTAATAAATTTCATTTTCAAATAATTGCCAACTCACACAAATTTGTCACTAATCTTCAAAATGGCAATCCTTTTTTTTTTCTGCTCACAATACTGGGAGAAGGCATTTGGTTCCTCAATATCATTTAAAGTAGTATGCTTTCAGCTACTGCAGTTTTTTCCTCAATTTAGTTACTTCCTCCCCATTCTTGCTGGAAGCTGTAAAATGTGCCACACTTATACTGTCCTAACATACCGAAGGACAAAAAACCCTCTGCAATCCATACTGTTTTTCTGAAACATCACAAGTGCTGGGAGGATCACTAGGTAGCCTCAGATCAGCCTAAGAATCCTTATATGCCATATGAAAGACTTACGTAGGGTCCCTCATGTTAAAAATCATCTTGAGCTTACAAGACAACAAGGTTTGGTCTGTAACATTTCATGATGATACACATCTGTGCCCCAGCCAGTGTAATTCACTTTTACTTCAAAAAACATTTATAACTGGGCAGGATGTGGAGGTCTTTTTTTTTTTTTTACAGTGATGTAAGACACCAAGACAGTCATTCTAGAAAATAATTTATTCAGGGGGAACAAGAGAGACTCCTTGAAGGCAAAGAGAGTTGTATTTCTTCCACTGCCACACATACATGCAGATTTGCTGGGAGGGAGTAGTCATATCAATTGAAAGCTAAGGACCACAACCCAGTATCACATCAGATTGCACTAGACACTTTCTTAGTTTTCTGGCAGCCAGAACACACTATTTTATAGATCTTCCTAAGCATAAATGGCAGCTTCAATGGTAGACTGAATTGTGGATCCCATCTAAAACCTACTACTTCTGCTGCCATCTGGTATGGAAAAAATTTACCATGCTTACCTGCTTGACTCCTGGTAAAAATGGTCTCTTTAGCATCACCTAAAAAGTAGGAAAAGACTGTATCAATAAGATAAGTCATACCAGTTGCCCAGAGGGATAGAGGCTGTGAAAAAATATTCTTAAAACTGAGCAAAGACACAGATTTGTGCCATCCACTTTATCTCACGGGGCTTGTCTTAGGACTCATTCACAAAGCAAGGCCTCAGCCCTGCACTAACTACTTTGAGAATTGTGGTTGACTCAGAAAACTGTCAAGCAACTGTCAAAGCAGAACATGCCCTCCAGCTCAGCAAGGGTCTCTGTAGGATCTATGCAGCCAAACCACTGGGAATCCCAAACACCACCAAGATTTTCCACCATTGCTGATACCAGCACACCCATCAACAGAAGGCATGACTGAAAACTCAGGACTGCCTCCATACCCCAAAGACGTCCCAAGATCATTTCAAACATACATAGATAAGTAGGTTGCCAGGGAGACTTCATGCTCCCAAGAAGTACATCTAACCTTGCTCATCTGCCACCATTAGGAATATGAGGAGACAAAGGCCCCGTGGCAGCACGTTTCCACACATTGAAAAGGTAGGAAACTCCCCATCAGGTCACTAAGAGGTCCCTGCTCCCATGCTGTGGCTGGGCCTTCCAGGTTGAACACATCTGATACAATCTGCTGAACATACAGGAAATAGTAATTAATTTTGACTTTTCAACCTGTTATTTTACATCAGTATCCACAGGACTGGAGAGCCATGGCAGATAAACAGCCCTATTGTGAAGAGCAAGTACCTTTGGCTAAGTAGGAAAGATGCTAGGCCTGGAAAAGGTGTCACAGATACCAAATGCTTTGTTTCCATTTTTCCTCGAATCTGCTTGTTGTAGGGAAAGATGCAATCCATATTATTTTGCACATATTGCCACTGTATTCTTTTAAAATATCTCTTGGATGGACAATCCAAAGGTAAAACTCTTCATCCAGATATGAGAGGCGCAGAGAAAGAAGGATTCCCAATTTTGTCTTTGTTTTTTTTTCCCATGGGTACAAGCTGATGCTACACAGCACCCTCTGTTTCTCAGGACATTGGACAAACTTACTGGTTTCCATGAAAGTTCAGTGTAAGGGTTTTAGAGTTCAAGATAGTTGCATAAAGCCTTACTTAGAAATTATCTAATTGATTAGTAATTACGGTAAAAAAAATATTTTAATTCCTCAATGTTCTTAACTTTCTCCCCATGCAAGAAATGAAGTCTTGTCAGTGTCTAAAAATTACTCATAAAACAAAATTTGAACAATCTTAAAGAAGCAGTGTCATCTTAGAAGCAAAGTTAAAAGCTCATGATCAATAGTACAGAAACCTGTGCAAAGACAGGACACATATTTTTGCCACTCAAAATATAGCATATGTGATTTCTAGTGACAATATGTTTGGAGTTTACATATTTTCAGTAAAAAGATTTTTCAAGATCACTACCATATACCACTACCATATATATTTACATTGCAATAGGTTTAAGACACCATTCTAACAATATCTTGAATTTTTCATTAAAAGATCTCCTATGGCCTTACTGTAGAATTAGTAGAATCTGAAATAAAGTTGAGAAAGTCTCAAAAATTGTTCCTTGATAATTAGTAACATAGTCAATATAGACATACAACACTGCAGAGGGGCAAGAAACCAAGACTTCACTGAGATGTACTATTTCATGCATAGACAATACTGTGTTCTGACTTACTATAAGTAAAATGAATGGTGGAATAAGCATCGCAGATGGATTACTTGCTGAGCAAAGCTTTTTGGTATTCACATACATAGACTGGAGCCATTCACCACCATTGAGATGTAAAAGAGGAAATTAAGTAAAAAAAATATTGGTACATCTGTAATGCAATTCCAGACATCATGTTTTTCTGGAGAGCTCAGTTTTTAATAGTGTAAATTAGTGAGGCATACACTGATTATAAATTTAGAAGACAGTTATCCAAATTCACAGATATTTAAAAAGGAAGGGCTCACCAGAAATCAGTATTATAACTCAGATACCCCTGCTTGAAGCTCTAGCTGGCTGGTGAAAAAAGCTCAAGAGAAAACAGAAAGTGTACATCAGAGCTACCCTTAGATCTCAGCTGCTAACAGAAGAGATGATCTTTCCAGGTAACTCTCTGCACTCTCTCATTTGAAATACATCTCCACTGGTAGAGCAACAGATTGAGTTTGATGGATATTCTTGTTGCATTCTGAGGTGTGAAGAAAAGGCCTGAACTGTGCATATGCTACAGAAGACAGTTTTTGCTATTACTTCTGGTGGCTCATTGTAGCTGTTACTGCTTTGTTCATAACCTTTGCACTCCATGATGTCTCTTGAAATACAGCCTTTATTTCACTGGTTGCCTTCAATTAAAGTGTCATTTCTGCTCTGGAGTATAATCTGTAAAATGACATTTGACTCAGTTTTTCTGTGACTCCCAATTGAGTGTGCTCATTTTACGTATGTAAATGTGGATGCCAGCTATGCAGGCACAACCGAGTAGTCAAGCTGGTTCGTTTCTTTATCCTGTCTCTATGACTATGCCCTTGTCCTGGGTTGCTTCAATGTAACTGCTTATACATAGCTGTGTAGAATGGATATAATCCATATTGCCCTTAGTTGGTTTGTATCTGAACTTAAACAGGAATATAGATTAGTCTTAAAAAGATTTTGTTTTTTAATAAAACTTGAACATGTAGATATAGAGGAAGGGTCTGGTAAAGCAGTACTTGTATGACAGCTTTTTAAAGGTTAAATTTGACTTTAAAGTCAGGAAGAATCATGAGAAGGTTGTCTATGAGTGCAAGGCAGGTTTTTTTTTTTTTTCCAGGTTTTTGTTGTTATTGTTGCTGGTTTTGAACGCGGCTTTCAAAAATAGCTACAACACAGCAATTTTACCTCACGTTGCAGACAGGAATAACTGCCAGCAGCCTTTGGCATAAGGAATCTGAAAGAAATTAAAGTGTAGAGGATTAATAAAAACTTGACACAGTCACATCTGTACCAAAGGCAGATTTGATCTTAAGTCCTCTAGAACATCTTCCTTTTATTTTGGAGTTTTTACCTGAGCAAATAGCATTTCTGAAGAAAATCCCATCTAACCAGGACTGATACTTATCCTCACATTAATCAGTTGTCAAGAGATCATACTACTTGCATGGCACGATAAATACATCTTAGAATGAACAAAATCTAGTAGGAATTGGAAAGGACAGCTTGTACATTTCTGATGTAGTTTCCAACAGAAGTCTAGAGAGTCTTTACAGAACTGTTCAAGATAGGCAGTATTAGAATTCCTCAACACCAAACACATTGACTTTATTTTTTAGAACAAACAGGTTTTATTAGCGATGGTGCAAGGGTCAAATGATCTTAGAGAAATGGCATAGTAAGTCTAATTTAACTTTCTATTCATATCCTCATAAAAGGCATTCTCGAGGAATGAAGAATATTTACTCCACTGAAAAGATATTCATGGCAGAAATTATTTTAAAAGTCTGAAAATATGGGGTACATAGCACATACTACAGATACTTAGTATCTTTAATAAAGTATCTAAGTTTCTAAATTTTCCTAGGTACACGTAATTTAAATTCAAATATTTAAGAATAAAGTATTCAGTCCTTCAGTCTTTCTAAAGTTTCATCACCACACAGCTTTTAGGGCAATTGGTGAGATATACATTTTGTAAGTCTGAATCTAGACCCGGTTATTTTGGCATCCGTGTATTCTATGCCAACTGATACTAAACCTCTTTAGCCTCATAGATCAGTCATTTTTTTATCACATATGCATTTTTTATGTCTCTTCTCCCACAATTTCCTTTAGAGGTGAGGCAAGGCAAAACTGGCTGACTCGAATATTGCTCAGTGTATATTGAGATTACAATCATTCAGTTAAGCATAGGTCTGTATATCTACCTCACGATGTTCTTCCGGATGTTCTTGTATTACTTTATAGCAATTAAAGTACCTTTGGAAATAGCTTGTCACATATTTATCTTGAACAGGCTACATTCTGATAGAGGTCAGATGCAGCCATGAATTTTATGCCCACTGTATGAAACGGTAATATCAGTCCATATATGCTGGCTAAAACACTCAAAGTCTGAACAGATGGCTGATTCACTGTGTATATAGACTCCTCATGGCCAACATTTTAAGCATAGTGACTTGCCACTAATAAGACACTGGCACTGCTTTAGAAGAACATGATGTTCTTTCATAATTCAAAACAACTTTTCCACTCTGAAAAATAGCAGTAAACAGTTTCTAAGATGCACAAGAAGAGTAGTAGCTGATCCAGAGGATTCAGCAACAGCCCTATAGGATATTTTTTGTTGTCATTCCCATAAGGATTTTAATTATAGTGCTTTGTCTTTCCAATCAGAGATAGCATTTCCTATTGAACTGTTATTACAGTATTGACAATCCAGGTGTTCAGCTTTATTCTTTTGCATTGGGGAAGCAAATGACTTCATATTTACATTCTATACTTGTGTTTCAAAAAGCTATGAATGGATTGATGCTGTTGTGGATACACTATCAACCCCCGGCACTTCACTTTGGAACATAATACTAACCAAAATATTAATAATAACCAGTTAATATTCTTTTTCTTAGCTGATTTTAGAATGAAGTATGTTCCTTAGGATATTTTTTTTTAAATATCAACTACTATTTTAGAGCAGGATTCATCTACCCAAATATAGATGAAGCTATCTGCACCCGAGCTACTTGTGAGAGCTCCCTTTATAGTCAGTGGAGAGAAACAGGCACTTTTAGAGTGCAATTGATCTTCTCTTAAGATTGACAGCTACACTGTAGACTTCTAAAGTTGGATAAGATTAATAGTGTCCCCAACATTTGTTAAATTATGCAAGATTCTATATAAATAGAAGACAAAGTCTCTTCCCTAAAGAGCTTTCATCTTCAGTCAATACATTTCCAGAAGTGAGCATCTAAATTGCCTGTCTTTGTCAAGTGCCTCCCTTTGATGTTATTCCATAAGGTGCTCTCTGGTTTTCCTGGACAACACACAGCACTCACTTGAGAAGCAGCACATTCAGGACAGTGAACAGAAGAATTACCAAGAGAATCTCTGAGAGCTCTTTTTCCAGAATTGTGATAAATAAAAACTTTTTTAAAAGTTACCTGTCTTTTTAAAAGTGAGTTGTATTTTGTCAGTTTTTACTGACAAGTTGGAAAGCCAAGTACTTCAAAGTAGAATGAACAGTGTTTGCCTGCAAGAGCATACTCTTCTCACATGCTACTTCCTCTGAGAGACAGCAAAATGAAATAAGAGCTCCTCCTCTTAACTACTGTGTGACACACATGCATGTACACGAGCACAGGGATAAAAGGGAATTAGGAACATCACTTGTACCATTTTACAAGCCTTGGACAGAGTACTGATAAGAATCCATGGGCGATATAAGCCTGACACTAAACTAAAGTTAAATGTTATCAACACTCTTATTTTTCTTAACAAAATTACAACTCAATGGCAGGGCACAATTTGACATTTGAGGTTTGTTTTAGAAAAGAACAGTATCCACACTTAATGGAACACACAAATAAAACACTGGAAAACTAAGGTTTTTGGTAACTTGCTTTGCTCAAACAAAAGGAAAAGCAAGCTCTGAGTACTTGCCACAATTAAACGTGCACAACCAACTTTCTAAGACAAAATAATGTTTAATGTATTGCTATATTAGGAGCTCAAGATGATAGAGTGAAGTGAAAATTAAACTCTGTACTCAAGTACTGCTCTATGCCACTTAAGTAGGTATGGATAGGTGAGATATCTGTCATAGATTTTAGCCAACAAATACTAAAATACAGCCATCAATGCCCATACTTCTTCTATGGAGCACATGGATTACTACAGGAATTTATATAATTAAGAACATTAACAGGTGAGATGTAGGGCTCAATGTTTCTATGTAAGAATTAGAGAGAGGGGAAATCCTTCAAAATTTTGTTTAAAAAACCCCAAATCTGCATTTTTGCATGCCTGATCTTAAATGATTGGAACTCATTGACGTGGAAAAAACTCACAACAATATGCAGCTATTCTGATAAGATTTCTAATACAGCATTCCCATTGCAATAGGATAAAACATTCAAAACAACACAGCTACCATTTTTTTCCTCTCATGCTACAACCATGCTCATTTCAAGAAATCTAAGCACAAATGAGTTCAGAGCTTTTTAGCAAAATGATGTGAATTCCAAAAATTAAAATTTTGCATTCTATAGTCAAAAGAGCCTGTTAACATGTCAATAATTGTGATGAAATACATCCTTTTTTCATACAAAATCTTCCCTTCTCATGGGCTTCTGAACCTGAATGGCAGCTTCCAAATGAGTTACCTACCACAGATTGAAATCTAACCTGTGAGGGAAATAAACAAATATCTAACTTTGTCTAGAAGCACATCACTTTTGTCAAATCAATACAGGACACATCTAATTTCATGAGCTGGACCCTAGAAGAAGTTGAAAGCAGATTATCCTTTGGAATATGACATATCATAACTAAAATACCCAAGCCAACAATTAAAATAACCACAGTAACAGGAGTAGGATAATGTGTATTTAAACTTGTCAGGTAAACCGGTTAAACCAAAGCCCTGGGATTTTTAAAGAATTTTCTCTACATCTTATATTCTGTCATTGGATAACTAGTCAAAAGAGAATATTCTTGTTCGATACATATAATCTCTTCAGTGCATATTTAACTACTCAAATTTAGCTAACATACTATTTTTGCTAAAATATAAAGCAAAACAAGATCTCAGTCACAGCCACAAAATCTTTTTTAATGTATTCCTTGTGCTACTTCTGAATATTAATAAAAATTAATAATTAATTTTGCCTTTGGCATTGCAAGATATACTAGTTTTAATTAGTGTACTGTACTCCTATACAATTAAAAAATAATTGATGTCCACACTTATTGGCGGTCTCTGTGATCTCTTTTCCTGTTGTTGTCAACAAATGCCTCAAAAAACAAGTTCAAGAATGTTTTGCTGTCCACTTGATTTACACACCAAAAGTAACAGACAAATCTTTTATGATGAAACAGAACAGTTTTCTGTTTAAATTATACACAAGTATATTAACTAGAAAGAGAAAATTAAAAGCTGATGGCCCAGAGAAATATTGGAAAGACTATCAAAATGTTTAGTCTATCAAAAGATTTGCCTGGAATGTATCAGCAGGTGACAGAATATTTCAACTTAAATGCAGTGGCCATCTTGTATTTGTTACGTTAATGCTATTGAACATTTAATGCCAATGTCCCCCTTCATCAGTTTCAGTTATTTAAACTCAGCGTATCATGTTACTGTTTTCCTACATCATATTAATTGTAACACGAACTACTTTATTATATAACACTAAAATCTCTCTTTCTCACTCTGAAAGAATGAATCAAGAATTAAAGTATAAATTCCCATGTGGAAAAAACCTAAATTCTCTTCAATGTATTTGCATCAGGAATCTTGAATAAATGTTTTCTTTATTAACAGCCACTGAAACAAAGACATTGAATCTCAAACGTAAATTCTCCAGCACAGTTATGAAACAAAGCAACAAAAAAAATCATATACTACAGAATGACCCAAACTAACTACTGTTTATCTAATCCAGAAGTTCATGCTTGCAACTTGAATTTAGGTCAAGAAAGACAAGGACTAGATAAATAAACAGAAAAGTAAAAAGATTTAGATAATACGGGGGGGGAAAAGTGCTTTTTTTTTCTTCACCTAATCCACATGCTTATAGAGTAGTGAACATGAAAAATCAGCAAATCAGATATTTATTTAATTAATGCTTTAATCATGATTAATGATCTCAACAGTCATTTAAACTAAAAATGGATAGTAATTCAAGTAACGTATTTAAACAAATATCACTGAAGAATTGAGAGTATTACAAAGTACATTCTTATTTCTGAAGATTTTTCAAATTTATTTCTCAACAACTTTTCTGGAAGTCCATGCTTTGCCACAATTACAGAAATTCAATTGGTTTCCTTTTATACTTGATATGCGAGGTAAGTCAAATCCATGAAATCACCCTGAGCTGCTGCCTTGGCCAATGCTGTGAGGAGATCCTTCACGGCTCCCAAAATCACAGCACATACGAACAGCAGGGCAATGTGGAAAACAGGTTCTCTCCTTAGGACCAAACCTTCAGGTTTGCTGCTCTGTCCAAAGCTGTGAATGCCTCAATTGCCACAGGCATTTTAGAAGCTGCATATTTTAGAACAGAAATCTTAAATAGATTTAAAGGTAAATCTTATTATTTAAAACAAAGAAGAAAATAACATAAATTCATAGGTCAGAGGACTCGATGATCTTGAAGTTCTTTCCCAACCTAAATGATTCTATGACTATGATACACAGATGTGCTATTTCAGGGAATGAGTGAAAAGACATGTTCCTTACCCCTGCCATGTTGAGAAACATCAGCTACTAAGAAGTTGTAGTTTTGCTGGGAAAAGTTGCAGCACCAGAGCTGCAGGACACCTAGAGACCTGCCAGGCCCCGGCAGCACCAGGAGGCCTTAATGGTGCTGAGTCGCTTCCTGCTCCTCTGTGTGTGGACCAGGGCCCTTCCTAAGCCCAGGACCTCTTGGCCCTATGCTGCTGTGGGATTTTCAGCACTGACCAGCGGCTTTGCCTGATACTTGCCTTTGGTTGCCATTCTCTGCCTGATGCCCATGGGGACCCACACCCTCTCCAGGAGGGCCCTGCCAGCCCCTGCTCCCCTCAGCTCCCCACGGGTCTTTTCAGAAAATATAAATGCTTCAGGAGCATTTTTCTCTTTTAAACAAGTTCAAGCTCATGCCTAGGTGCTCTTTTCTGGTTTTTTTTCTCAAGTGTCTGACTTCATAGTAGCTGTGCTGCACACAAACCCCCAAATTCAACACAGCTGTCTCATGGTTCTGACAGCACACATGTTCATCACCTGCTCACGATGCCCAGTAGCTATCAGGCCTTTGCCCAGTACAGGAGGGCCCTGACACCCTTCAGCTCAATTACCTAACTATGGCCTTTAATTGAAGGCTTTGGTTGCCTAATATGGCAAGATGAAACTCTATAAATGCCTCATCTGTTCTTATTAAAAGCAGCCAAGTGGTGCCCAAAATCCTACTTGCTGCAGCTACACCAGCATATCATGGATCGGCCACCACTACTCCTGCAAACAGTCTGATCACTTTGCAAACAGTGCTAACTTTAACGCTGTTTCGTTATGTGGATTTGTGCTAAAACAGAGTAAATGGGGAATATTGCTTCCAAAATATGGAGCCTTCTAGTTAAATGCCCAGAGTCTGGAGTTCCAACATATAGCTTTCCAATTCTGTCACCACTGCTGATTTCAATTACAGCCACAGGTCAAGGCAGAGCAGGTTTATCAGGTAGTAATTAAATGACAAGTGGAACTGGGATCTTTTTACCAAGTTTCTTCCCTTGTACTTCCAAAATTCATAAGAAATTTCAAATGACTAAAAAATACTACAGGAACAAGGACAAAAGTTACTAATTCACATATGATCAGATTTCTGACAGCTAAAACCTTATTTTATCTGTCCTGAAGTGGTAAACTCTAGACATTCTAATTCCACTTGTAGATTTTCATAGTCTATGCAGCTTTTTTTTTTATTTTATTTTTTAATAATTCTAAATTTCAGATTTTGTAAGATCTGTTTGTATCATAGTGTTATGGTCACAACCAGAACAATTTTTTACAATGAACCCATAAATACTTGAGCACTGACAATAAACATTCCTTTTAACCTTCCTTGCTCTTCTCAGGTCAGGGCAGACAAAAAATGCAATCCAAAGGCAACTACTGCAGATGGTCTCAGTACCTAAACCAGGGCTCCAAAGGTCTGCTCCTAGGTCTGAATATAAAATGCTTCTCCTCCTCATAATATATTTCTTCCCAACTCTCCCATAGAGGCAGTCCTGAACAGGACGCTTTTCCCTTTTTATTTATGTGAATTCTCATGACATGTCATGCGCCACATTCATGGAAATCACTGACAGATAGTTAAAGTTTCTAACGGGCTACAGGGGAAACCATTTTCTACCAACTGTTCTCATACATGCCAGGATAAAATATGTCTTGTGGACTAAATCTCTTCCCACTTGTATCCTGCCAAAAAGTGTGGGTTTTGTTTTTTAAACGAGGCTTGAATGAAATTCCATTAGCTATTCCTGAGTTATGGCAGAATAACTATTCCAGCATAAAGAAAAAATAATCTAACCACAGATAATTGAACTTGTCTGAAACATGAGTTGTTTTCTGGAACCATGACATGGAAATAGACTATAGTAAAACAGCAAAGTTATTTGGTTTGCACAATCTTCATTGAAACAAAACCAGTTAAAGACCACTTGAAAACATATGGTATGTCAGTGACTTAGAAAAAACATTTTTAGATTGGCTGAGATGCTTTAACCATAGATATCTTCTTTATGGTTGGATGAATGCACTCATTATTTCACATGGTTTATTAGGCTATGTATGTGGAAACCCATCAAAACTCGGAAGTTATTCCAGAATTGCTCCCATCTCTTTTTAATTTGTAATATGTTTTTTTTGGTAGTTTGGGGTTGGTGTTAGATGAGAGTTTGTTATTTGGTTGAGTGATATNAAGACACAAAATTATTTAAAATAAAAAAAAAACAAAAGTAACAATGTTTTATCTATGTTATATTTTTGTGATGCTTTATACTGTTGCTTTTGTTTTTGAATGCTAGATCAATGAAAGCACTAAGGAGAGAGAGATGTTATATTTGATTTGCTGTAGATAATGGATGTAAATAGACTATACATGCTTTCACCCAGGCATGGTAAGAATTACATCATGTTTCCTCTAAGCACTGAACACAGAGATAAATCAAGGTTTTTTTGCAAACTACTGGCTTCAGTTTAAGCTTTGAACAACTGACAGAATGTGAAGAATTTTATTCAGGCCACAGTAAATCCAAACTTTTTAGGCATTTGTACTTGATGAACCCAAAGCTATATTCAGCATACGAGTCTTCATGAATTCTGTAAGATCACAGCACATGGTTTCCTCTATTGACTCACCTTAATTCTTCACAAGATTTTTGCTGTAGATACCATGCTGGAAGTTGGGAAAGAAAAGAGGTAGCAGCCTCAGTCTCCATACTTTCCAGTGTAGATGAGACTAGGAAAAAGAGAAAACACATGGATTAGCTATCTTGCTACCCAAATTCTGCCTGATCCCCCTTTCTCATAGCTTGGAAAGAAAACTGGATTTTCTCCAAGGCTAGACAGGTGGCAGGGAAATATTTTTTGGTTAATTAGCTCAGAATGCTGGGAAAGGTGTGTTGCTACCTCATGTCTGCATTACGCTGCCTCACACTGGTAATTAAGCTGATCAGTACTGGTACATCTACCCACCAATCAAAGCTGGATATAAGGGATATTTTGAGGAGACAAAGCATTAAACAGCATTGAATTAAGAGTTTGGGTAATCAAGATGGCACATGTTCTACTTGAAAAATAAGGCCTACCCTTCCAAAAGAGGGACAGCTGGCATGCTGAAAGTCAAACTTAACTACAAGAAATGTATTTTTTGCTATAAGAATCACAGTTGGGGTCTCTGTGCAGGCTTGTAGCTAATGAGTTGATAATGTCTCCTTCAGGAGAAGGGAAAAAGGCCACTACTCAAATTCTCCTTGATTCCTCTTCATTTGGGATCGTGGCAAATCAAGGCTGGCTCCAATATTTTTATAATGACCAGTCTTGCCAATGGTGGACTCGGTAACAAGCTCACTCAAACCAGCCTTAAATTAAACACAGCTTTGTAGGTGAAAAAAATGGAGACTACACAGAAATGGTTCAAGTAAAATTATGAAAAATACATGCCTTTACACAGCATGCATGTTTTCAGCACTGCACATGTCATACTGTTTCTGAACACTGGACTAACCCTTCATATTGTGCCAATCTTGAATACATCCAAATTTGAACACTATTATTTTTAATGCACTGTTTTCTGTAGGAGATACGATAGCAAGGTCAATTTTTGTGTCATTAACAGGAGAAAAACAGATTTTCTGCTATCAGTGCTGAGAAAAAAAAAATGCATCCTCATGCATTTCTGTAAAGATAAATACAAAAGATGTCTCTGTATTTCTTAAATAATGTGCTACCCTGCCAAATCCACAGAAATATAAAAACAAGCACAAAGATGCAAAGGTAGTGACTCTCATAATATTTTTCAGAAGCAGAATAATTTGGCCCAAGCACAAATATTTGCGTGGCACTTAATGCTACTTTACCTGAAATTTGATGCAAGTTATCTGTGAAAACACGTAAGCGCATACAAGTGGCTAATTTAGTTTCCAGTCTTCACAATGGACACCAGTTACGTATTTTCAGTCATTTTTGCTATAGCCTACATACATAAAATGAACTAATTATTTGGTCAAATTAGGACCACAATTGAGCATATATGTTCTTCTAAAACTGTCTCTTACCATCACCTAAGCTGACAATGCCTGGACTCTCACATAGTTTACTATGCAAAATATTTCTAGAAATAGATTTCTTCAGTATATGGGGCATAAACTGCAGCAGAGCTTAAGAGTAGTAATCAGTATTAATTGTAGTATTCATGGGAAATTTTTAAACATAAATAAAATTAATACATTGCACTATTCCTAAACTATTACTCCCAACAAACTTTATTCTAGATAAATAATTGCTTACACTGCTTTTCAAAGATATATTCCTGCCAAATCAGAGTTAGAGAACAGCCTCAATCCTAAAAAATAAGTAATTTCCGTATTTGCTGAATTTAACTTGTTTAATATAAAAAGGTTACAAAAATAATATGTTTTAAGATGACAAGTTGAGTTTGGAGTCCAGTTATCACATGCAAAAGTGATACAACTTGAAATGTTGCTAGACCAATTTTCTAATAAAAATGAACAAAACAATCAAATGAATTATATGAGGTCATTAAAACTATTAAAGTAATTCATCAAATCTAAATCAGACCTTTTGATTTTGGGGGGAAATACTAAGACTCCAAACATCCCTCTGAAATCTGTTTCATCATTTCTGTAATTTTCATCATGAGTCCGTCCTCATCTGAATCCACTGTATGCTGCCTCCTGCTCCTCCTCCCCCACTTCTCTAATAGCGTTCAGAGAGAACTTCAAGATGTGGGCTAATGGAGTTGGCATGGGTTGGAGTTTAATATTGCATGTGCTTAACTTTTTGTGCAACTGACCAACATGACATGTCTAACTGTATAAATGGAAGTTTTATGGTGATAAGATCAGTAGTTACTGAGATATTTATGTGACATGCTGACAGATATAAAACTACAAAGCTTGCTTTTATGCCTTACATCCTCTAGAAAAAAAATAAATACTAAGACGATGGGTCACTTTGAAGAGAATTTATTATCTAAATTACCTAATACCTGGCTAAGTTCTAATATGCAAGATGAGGTCTCAAAAATGCTATTAAAACTATGAACTTTAATTTCAGAGGATCTTAGTATTCTCTGCCAAATGGGGCAGAGTACAGCCAGTTTGCTTGTCTCACTCTCTCTAGATCATGGTGCTGTCATCCAACCAAAAAGGAGAATTATGACAAAAACCAGAAAACGCACAAGATAATCTCTCTCCAGTTTTTACACACTATAGGGTTTAGGTCTCTCAGAGAGATTCTCATCACTGCTGGTGTGGAGGAGGAAGACTGAGAGAACAGAAGGTTGAGATTAAAGAAAAAATATTATTTTTATGTGTGTATATATGTATACACAACATGCACAAACATAAATATATTAAAAATATAATTTCTGGATGAAGTGGAGATTCTTTTACATTTTGATCTGGAGAAAACCAACCTTAGAAATTCTTACAGAACAAGATGATGATGTTTCGTGCTGCTAGAAAGCAGCTCCCCGCCGCCAGCTGTGCCCACAGCTGAAGTTAAAAGTGTGCTCTACTTCCTTCTCTATTTGATGTGAACGTTACTTCACACACTGAGAAGGCTGGCAGCCACAGCAATCAGTAGCAGCCTGGTGGCAGCAAAGAAGGGAGAATAATAAAAATAAATATATTTTTTAAAAAGAGATAGAGACTTCTAGGGCAACAGAAGGCCAGAAAGAAAGGAAAGCTTCACTTCAGGAGGCACAAGTATCAGGCAGTCTGCAAAGAATATTGACCCTGAGAACAAGATAACTTAGAGGACAAAAGAATCATCAGACTGGGAGAAAATGCAAAATATTAATCTGTGCTGTTGCTTTCCCACAAGATCAGACTCTTACACACTAGAGAGGATGTTCAATGCCCTTCATCCTCACCCGAGGTGCCTCTCACCAATTTGTTATTGCACACATTTCCTACAGAAATGATGATCTGTATCACAAGTATCAAGAAAACCAACTACCTCTTCAGCACCTCAGCAATCCCCTACAATCATCCCCTATAACCCATCCACATCCTCTATGACACTCATTCCTGCTCTTCCTCTCTCAGCTCCTGCATACAGACACGAGCAGGAAGATCCACACAACAAACATTTGCCACAAATGTCCATTCTTTGTATAGCTCCATGCATAACAGAGAGAACATTTAGTCTTGGGTCAGATGTGTTTTACTTACTTAATCCAGAACTTTTGTTTTCTAGTTTCTGACAAATCTCTGTTTTCTCCTTAAGCCTTTCTGCTGCAGCCTTCTTTATAGCAGATATTTTATTTCACTGGCCTGCATCTGGTCTTGTCTGAAACATCTGATGGAATAAAAGCAAAAGCAGAATCCAAAGTGAGGTTTGTAGTGAAGAAACATAAGAAAAGTGAGTTTTCTTGTCCCCATAGCAAGTGCACAGGACCACCATGTCTGCATGTCAGCAGGACACATGAAGGCTCAGACGTCGAGAGTGTTGCCATTTAGAATTACTATGTTGGAAAGAAAGTGCTGGATTCTTTTGAAGGGACTAAGTTACAAATTTTGTTAGTCATACACTATATAGGCAATTTTTGGCATTGTTTTTTTCTATCTATAATCTTTATTCCTCCAGCTCCAAAGCACCTATACTTGTTTTTGAAAGAAAATAGTAATTATTGCAAAGATATTTAGACCTTGTTTAAAAATTGTCTGATGGCAACTCTCCCCATTAATCACTCAACTCTTTTTGAGATGTCAGTGGCATTGTTAAAACTCTATAGTGATTTTTCTGGCACCATTATGTTAAGTTTATTCTGGATAGTGTTAGAGAGACTTTGTTGGTTGTGCCAACTGACAGTAATGATTAATATATAATTAAAATTCTTGACAATTCCTCTTGTGTCAGCAGGAACAAGTCAATTCCTTTGTCTTCAGCTGATGCACACACCCAGGGCTGATTGCACAGATATTGTTGGTGGCTCACATATAAGCTATCACCTAATGATGAGATAGACCTGATAGAAATAAAATTTTAATAATTGGAAGATAACCTCATATTTTAATTCAATCCAAAGTACTAAAAACATTGTTCAATAGTTGTGGGGCTGTATCACCAATCACACCTCCAAAGCTGGTGGCTCTAGCCACCTCTGAAAACCTGTCATATTAAACTAAAACAATCTCACAACACAGATGAAGTAATAGAAAAACACTACTGCTGTCATTTGAGATACGTTGGTGTAAATACATGAGAGCAGATTCCAAGCATTAGCACTATCTGTAAGGCATACACTATATATACTTTGGGTTAAACTGATGTACTGAATTGGTAAAGAGCAAAACAAACAACAAACCTGTAACCAAACAGAAATTATCTGGCCTTTTTCCCCAGCAAGACAACACCTTTTCTGCTCATTGCACAGCCACAGTCTTGCTTCTTTAAAACAGTTTTGCAGTCTGTTACTGTATATGTAGATGTGATTTTGTTTAGGGGACATTAAGGATGCATGTGACAAAAGAGTAACAGCATATCAGCCACGAATTAAAATCCGTTACTGTATTTTAGTTTATTGATCTACTGTAAGCTTCTCAGCATTGTCTAATTTAAATAAAACTTCAATTTGTAGCAATACTATAAATAGAAGGCAATATTGATCAGAGTGCCACCAGCCTGCTGAACTTTTGTTATCACTGAAGCCTGACCAGTTAATGTTGAATGTTACAATTTATTACACTGCAAAGTACAATACAACACAATACCATTTAGATTTATAAACAAAGATATGCTGAACTACTGAAAGCAAGTTCAGTCAGCTCTGAACAAGAAGAGCGTTCTGATTTACTGGTACTCTACTGCACTATTTCCCTACCTGAGGCGATATTTCATTACCTCTCTGATACAAACACCTGTTAACACTGCTGAAGATTGAAGAATTTTATTTCTTTTAGACTCTTTTAAACCCCAGTAGAACAGCTGATGTCCATCAGCAAAGATTCATCACTGCTGTGGTAGGTTTTTCAAGCTTTAGAGGAACATTACCAGTTGAGATAAGCAAACGATATTCTGGGAGACAGAACCTTCATAATAAACAGTAGCAGACAGCAGACTCCTAGCATCACTTCTTTCCTTCCCCTTGTCCCTTTCACAGGATTTAAAAAGGAAGTAAATAGATGTGAAAACAGCATACTTGCAGGTAAATTCCACATTAGGGGCTGTATTCAGACAGTGAACAATAAAACATTCTCTAGGAAAAAAAATACTTTACAGTTTTTGCACTGCTGAAGGTGCATTGTTTCAGGGAAATTACTGAATTGCCTTAAAGCAAACTCAATGTCTCTGCTCTCACCAGCCGGGAAAGGACTGGTGCTGCTTTTCAGAAGGCATATGCTCACCTTTTGTTCTAGGTGCAAAAGAGAAGGCTCCTCACGCTCTCTTCCTCTTGAAGAGGCCATTGGGACTAGCCTGCAGAAAAGCCTCAAAGGAAACAGGTCTCTGAAATTTTGCTTCAGAACAGAGGAAAATCAACACTTCCCAACAAGGGCTTCTCTACCATAGAGCTGTTTGATTTAAAAGAAAAAAAAAAACATTTATTATCTGTGTATGGATGCAACACTCCTTAGTGAAACACTATGCTCACCCACGCACAGGGGCAAGAGGAGATCACAAGATTTCAGCAAAGTATGGCTCAAGGTAGACTGCTCAGGCACTTTAGGAGGGAACCACTGTAACAGAGGAGAGCCTCTGTCTGCATGGGTGGGAAGGAACACTATCGTGAGGGACACGTATTTACTACTTTCCTGTAAAAATCTCAGAAACATGACTCCAACAGTTACTTCACTCAAACTCCGATACGACGCAGGACAAGGAAATTAATTTGTCTTGATGAAATGCTACTGTGAATCTGCCTGCAGATGTTAAAATGAGCACCAGAGAAAGGACCTGAATTTCACAAGGTAAGTTGCATCCAAACATAACTTTCAAGAAGGAACCTTGAAAACAGACAAGATCCCGTATACCCTTTGCCCTTCACCTCCTTTTGCCAGGAACTTTTACAATTTCCTGCAACTCTTCCTCCTCAATGCAGTTCATCCCCATTCTCTGTCATAGCTGTGTCCTTCAAGTCTGACTGTCTTCTCAGGAGATCAAAGCCTCGGTTACTGTCACACCCACTCATTAAGATGGCAGCAACCGAGGTTCATAGTTTGTAAAGAAAAACCGCCCAAGCTACAAACCAAATCACAAACATAAACCTGAGCACATCCATCGAGAGTGTTCTCAGCTTTCTCTAAGGAAAACTAAGCAAAAGAAGCAGCAGCCTTCAGAAAACAGCCCTTGTTAGAGAGGAATGAGAAGAGAGGAGCTACGACTTCAGCTACAAAGCAGTCCAGGGAAATCACATATATAGCACTGATAGCACTTTTATATGAATTAGAAAGCAAATATGTAAATAAAAGTAATATTAGTATGTACATCTCCTGGGAGAGTTTACTCTTCTATAGAGTCTGATAACTGTTAGCCTTCAGCCAAAAGAAAGGTGACCAGTCAGTAGATTCTTTCCTTCCTTCCTTCAAAAGGGAATGTAATCAGGCCTTACTCTTTGAGATTGGGGAATTATTTCTTTAATTTGTAACTGTAACTAAAACACTTATCGTAGAAACATGTTGAGTTTTTAATTTTACTTATTTAAAACAAGAGAAGGCATTCCAAAATGGTTTTAGGTGAATGGGATGTGATTTAATGGGAGTTCTGTGTACCCAGAACGTGATTATTAGATTAGCCTTTTAATGTTTCATTCAAAATTCAGCATGTCTTTAGGTATTTTTGATACTGTTGTGTCAGGGGTAACATGGATTTAATATGTTTACTATTCACAGGTGCATGCACTTCTAATATGCCCTGACAGATGTAAATATGCTGACACTCCCACTCTGCAGTCATCCCTGCAAACATAATGCGTCCCTCCTTAGTAAAGCAGCACAGAAAAAAAACAGTAAACCAAACCAAAATTAAAACCAGTCAATTATTATGACAATACTTTAAAGCTTCATTTTTGATACCACTGATGCAAGGTACTCAACTTGGAGAGAAATCAAGCAGTCTGCAAATTAGTAATATTCCTTCATCAGAAATTTTAGAGCATTTTGGCAATTTTTTAGATCTTCTTTCTAGAAAAAAACAAACTCTAAATTCAAATCACACCTTAAATTTCAATTTAAATAATTCCTTAAATATAATTATGAATTTTTAATTTCATGCTGATGAAATCTTCAATCTGCACAATTCCTAGTTCTGTCATTCACCAAACCAATGAATTTAAATACTAACATTTTGTAATCTTCCAAATAACCAAGATAGTACAAAATGTGGTTCTTTGCATACACTGTTGCAAACATACTAGAAATATGTTCAAATAAAATTAATAAATAATAATAACAAATTAAATACAGAACATCTCAATCTGTTGCAGGAAACTTTGAAAGGAGAAAAGAGGTTACATTGACTGAATATTTCTTTCATTAAGAAGTATTCACACCAGTCTAATCAAAAGTTTGGCTTTTGCATCCCGCTTTTCATTTCCCAGCTGTCAATTTCTGGTCTGAACACCACATTGGTTGACTTCTTCTGCCAAAGTCTTGTTTAGTTTATGGTTATATTCACAACTGCAAAGAAGAAAAAAGGGAGGCCTGAGACAGGCCAAAAGATAGACAAGAGTAAAGTTGAATAAAGCCAGATCAGGTGAAAAGGAAATGAGATCTGGAAAAAATCAAGACAGGAGGCCTAGCAAAGGACAAGAGCACATATGGGAGAGTATTTTCAGATTGAAGGATATAATCATGGGGAATGGCAGGTAAGAGACAATGAAACCAGCAAACAGATGGAAGGAAAAAGGAGAAGGAAAGAGAAATAAAGTTCAAAAGTTCCAGAAATAGAGCACGAGCTATTTAATAGAGAATCAGCCAGACAGAGGAAAAGAAATAGAATGGAAAATTAAAGATTTTACTATCAAAAAAAAGCCCCTACATTAAACTCTTCATCATACAGGGTTTCACATGAGGAAAATATATTACTATATTTTCCAAGAAAGTCCAATATTTGGAACAGTTTCAATGCAAAGGTAGAGTTAGCTGGAAAAAGATCATATAACTGATCCTCCTGTATAGTTTTAATGCTAATGATAATGATATCTATTTTAAATAGTCACTAGCCAGACCCTTCAGAGCTGTCCTTTCCATTTCTTTGTGTATAAACAGAAAGAATTCCATGAGGCAAATAAACACCTCTTGACATCTGCTGAGAAGAAAGTACTAAGAGTCTTTATGAGTTCATTTTAATGAAAAACTTTTCAGAGATGCACGATTTGTAACATGATCCATCAATGTTTTAGTTTCACAGCCATTGTTAAGATAGACATGAACAAAACAGGGAAGATTCTCTTCTTTCCAAGAATGATATTTGAATTACCAAACACTATTTTGAAAATGCACATTATTTTTTATAAACCTTATTTTAAAAAGCCCCTTGGCAGTCAGAATGGACCATTGTATCTGCATATTCCTATAAAACCTCATATATTTCAAAAACTTACAGATTGTAATAGCCATTTTGAGGGTTTTTTACACGAATATGGTACATGCTAAGATATTTTAAAAACATATAGATTAAACTATATGGGTTATTTAATTTTTTCATCCGTTACTTCCAAGGAAGTATATATAGTGAGATAAAGTGTCTAAGTAACCTGTGGAAAATATTACTACTTGTTTTCACTGGAACACACTTTAATCTCAAATTTCTTGCCAGGAAGAGTGGATAATCTGTGAAAACAAAGAGGGGGTAATAATAATTGCATTGATAATTCAGTTTCTTTGTTGAACATAACGTACACCAGGAGCTTTTATTTTGCAAACAAGAATAGAAGAAAATATGTCTGTAGACCTTAGGTTCATAAAAATTATCAAAGTCCTTTATACCCAGGCAAGTCAGAACAGCATACGTAATGTAGAGATTCATCCCAGTGAAATTATCATTTTAGCTTTACCTGTCTCAGGGATCTGAAGGTCCTGTTCCATATCACACAGAATGCTCATGCACAGCTGTAGTATCCAGTATAGATAAAATGAGATAGCCTTCCTTTACCTCTCCTGAAAGACAAAAAAAATCTCATAAGAGTTTATTTCCATTTGAGAAGGAAAATGGTCTACAGTAGTGTAACTTCATCCATGAGGGGGCTTATACAGGTACAGCTGTACCATGCTCATTTCTTACAATAATCACATGACATAATCATGTCATTAACTGAGTTACCAGTATACAATTTCTGACTAGTCTGGGCATGAGGCAGGTGTTAGTGGACAGATAGGCACCTCTTATAAATATAATCAGACAAGACTACCTAGGAAAGAAACAAGTTGATGAATATTTAGGCAGTGTTATAACAAGCCATTTAACATGTGCCAAAACAGCCAAATCCTGGCTTTATTTGGGGTTTTTTTTTTAATGTATATTTTTTTAAAATAAACACTCAGATCACTCTTGGTATAATTTTTTCAGCTAGGCAAGTTACAGATCCCTGAAAAAGGGTGGTTTTAGGGGAAAGACTGACAACCGCTTAAGCATAGTGCTGTGAATGATGGCACCTTGATCTGAGTTGGAGAAAACATTCAACATGATACAAGCTACTGAACTAAGTTGTAAAATGACAAGGACTGAGTGAACAGTTTTTAATACAGATAATATTGTTCATGTAGTCTATAAATATAGAATTAAATGTTGACCTCTATCTCCCATGTCAAAAGTCAAAGTCAGTGTCAGCACATATTGTTTTTATTTGTTTCAAGAGAAAAATAGATCAACAACATTAACTTCACAATGAACAGAGAACTGAATGAATTAAAAAGCAGTACCCCATAAATCCCTTTCCTTTTATTGACACAGTGATAAAAATGCCTAAGGCTTAGAGGAAAAGGGTAGTCTCAGACACTAGTCCGAGATGCATTGTGTACACAGAGCTGTACATCACAGGCTAAAACAGAGGAACAGAGATATTAAGATTTGTACAGTTTCACATAATCAACAATATCCATCGAATTGCATCATGGCATCCTGCAAAAGGTGGCGTGTCAGATATCCCTAAGATGAGCAGGTTACCACAAGATGTTTAAAGCAACATTTGCCTTCCACCTACATTTGAACAAAGACTATTCACAAAACAGATGAAACATGCAAAATAAAGGCTTAATTCCATAATCTCCACACCTGTGGTATACCAATAATTTAAGACACCACCTGGAACAAATTCCATTGTGTTTTGAGAGTTAGTAGCTTCATTGGTTGAGTACCTTTTTAAATTGTTGGCTCATTGTGATAGGACTGAGAGATATGACATTTTTCTCCTGTTTAAAAAGTCATTTTTTCCAAAACACCTCATAATAATAAAGGCCCCTGTTTCACAATGCCGTAGTAAATTTGACAGTTAACTAAAATGAGCAGTTTCAGTTGCAAATTCAGTTTAATTGCAATTTTTAGTGCAGCATAATTAAACTGAAAATGTTGTAAAAAATTCACACAGTCAAAACTAGGACAGAAACAAAAGCATTTTCACATTGGTTTAGGGTTTTCTAATCAGTTCCTAGAGAAACTGACAAAAAGCAACATCTAAAAATGAATCAGGTTAACAAAAGAAAAGGAACAGTATCATCTGAAAAATTCAGCTGTTAGTTTTGTTTACATTTTCTTATCCTCCTGCAGCTTGTAGGATATACACAAATTCTTTTGGTTTAATGCTCCAATGATTATCTGCTGGCAATGTTGCATCATGCAAAAAACATTTTACAGCATTTGTACTGTGTACTAAACACACAACAGCAACTAATTACAACGTTTGTCAAATCTGGAGCGTGCTCTGTGGTAGCTTACTGGAACCAAAGGCTGGTTTTCTTCTTGAAATGGGCAGGCTGACTTTGCGTTTCACCAGTAAAGTATAGGTTTGGAGTGAAATCTTGATTTGTACATACCGCTGAAGGCTGGTATGCTGAAGCTAATCTGTATCTTGGTGATAACAGTCTTCTCAGGCAGAACATTCACAAGATTTGAAAGAATTTTACAGCTGGCTATAAAGAGCGACTTTTCTGCTCCACATGTATTCATGCAGCTTCTGGGCAGAACCAGTCATGGTGCTTTTCATAGCTGGATGATCAGAAGACTTCTCTATAACTTCTAGTAAAGAAGCAAAGACATATATTTTATTATACTAAAGGATAATTGATGTGTAGGGCAATATTTGAATAGCTGTACAAATGCAGGTCATTTAAGGTCTTTCTAGCTTTTAAACTTAGTCATAGCTTCACTTAGAGAAATAATGTTCAAACAGGGTAGGTACTTGCTGAGACACATGGTTGATAAAATTAACGTCAACCTTGGATTTCAAAGATCTCCATTTGATTTGAAGAATACTGCCTACCAAACAAAAAGAATGACGAGTTTCTTTCAAGTTCTCCAAAAAAGATGGGTTTTTTCCCATTTTTATGATGATTACATGATTAAAAACATGTTTCTTGTCCCATTACCCTAGCTTGCCTATTGGTAACATTATAATATTGTAAAGTTTAGCTGCCTCAACAGTCAGGCAACACACGCATTGATTCTATAGTGAGAATAATATGCCAATGTATGGAAGATGGTGGTTCTCCACTGAGAAACAAAACTAAGGTTCAGCATTATGACCTGTGCCAAGATGCCAGACCAGCAGTCTGGCAACCCAGGCAGCTGCCAGCCTGCATCAGATGATCCTAACAGAAACAAAGCTTTGCAGAAAAGGAATGGAGAAGAGTCAGAACTGCAGGAGCTGGATCTCCAGGAACATCCCTGGACAGCATACTGACTGGCTCTAAGGCCGTGCCTGCTGCTCAACAGTGTTATGACCATGTGAATGATGCTGTGCTTCTATCAGTATGCTGAAAGAGTCTTTTGATGCTTGTTCTTCTTAAATGTTTAACAGGAATAAGTTCACCCATTAGAAATTTAAAAATTCCCCTATATCTATAAAACAGTAATCATATTTATTAAACTGCTCACCATATTTATTAATGTAATTCCAACACTAACACAGAATACAAATAAAACTACAAAGAAGATTTGAGCATATGGACAGGAAATAAAAAAGTGATTGCCGATGACTGCTGCTATTAACTGATAAAAAGGAAGTTTCTTTGTAAATAACAGTATCCTAACTTATAACTACTTACAATTTAAGAAATTCAGCAATCAACCCTGCAACATGAACTTCCTGTTTGTCATCTTCACCCAGAATTTTGAAAGCTTTCTTATGTTTGTTTTACAGTTGGGAAAATTTAGCTCAAGTCTCAGTGTAGACACTATTACAGATTACAAATAGCCTATCTGTATGTTAGGCACATCTATGATTTTTCAACAACTTTTCTTAAGTTTTGAAATACGTAGATACTTACAAAAGTACAGCATTAAACTCAATTTTTTTTTAAATAACAAATCTTTCAATAATAGTGAAATGCAGATAAGTTTTTGGCTAGTTGAAATTTTAGCACAAGCTCCAAAAATGTCACACATATTTAGCATACTGATCCTAGTTATGGAGGAGCAAATTAGCAGATTAGCATTGTAATAATCATTAGTTAAAGTTCTCTGATACAAGCTAGTGTCATCTTCCACTTTCAGAGCTGAGGAAAATATTCAATAAGCTTTTACTTCTTGTAATAGAGAATTCACTGTTAACTAGCATTCAGATCCCACGTGTTCAGTCTTCCTATAGATATGAATTATATACCAGCTCTCACTGGCAACAAATAATAATAAAACTACACCATGGTAAAATGCATTCAGTCAGTAGAATCTAAAGGTACTGAAACCTGCAACACTAGCTGCAGAAAAAAAATAATCACAAGTACAGCTTACATTTCTTGAAACCAGTCATCTGAGAGAGAATATTATTTTCTTTTAAAATATCAGACATGTAATTATTGATTCTTCCTGAATACTTTTTACATGTTACACACCAGACCTTTAAAATGATCCATATTTTTAAACTTTCCATTAGAATAATAGCTAGATGACAACAACGTAAGGTAGACAATTCAAAATCTTGCAAGGCCATTAAGAGCTTACTGCTAGAAAAACAGAAGTTGACAGAAGAAATTATACACCACATTTTCACATCTGGGCTTGCAGAAATAGCTTTTGCAACTTCCATGCTTCTCTATAAACATGCTCTTAATGTCAGTCTTTTGATATATTTGAAGAGAAATAAGGACAACCACAGAGCTACATATGTCACTCAAAAACACAAACATGCTCAGTGATATCATGGAAAAAATAAATAAGAACACAGGCTTGCTAGTAAGGAATAAGAGGGATTCAGTAGATCTTACAGTGAAAGCAAACCAATCCAGTTCAGAATTCATCTTTCTCATTTACACTGTAACACATTTGTGGGATCTAGTACACTAAAAATTGCCTAGGGGAAAAGAAAGAGAATCTAGATTAATAAAAAAAGTGCCAAAATATAAATATAGTGCTTACAACTACTATTACTTTGCTGATGATGAAGAACAGAAGGGGATGGAGTTTTGTCACAGTTCTGATACACCCCAAATGCTGCTGCTACAGTATTTGTGCCCTTTCAGTGCCATCTGAAAAAAAAAAAAAAAAAAAAAATATACATTACTTTTTACATTGACAAGCCAAAATTATTTTTTTTCCCATTTATAGTTGCAAATTAATGAAATTACATGAGACTGAAGCCAATGACAACTGCTAATCTGTAAGTAACAACAAGCAAGGAAAAGCTGATAGGAGTACAGCTGTTTTATTTTAATTGAGGAATGATTTTATGTTGGAAGCACTCAATATTCACAGCAAATTAAAAATAATGAAGTGAATTGATACCAATGATATTTTTTTTACCTACTATCCCTTTGTAAATCTATTTCTTCACACAAATTGACATGTCTAATTGATACATACGCTATTATTCCTCATTAGTAGGCTGAATAAAATAATTCTTGATTAAATTTATTGCAATTTACAATCCAGCATAATGTTTGCAAGCTATAAAAGTCAATCAACAGGAAACAGAAAAAAAAAACCAGATGACATTATTACTTCTTACATATACATACAAGAATTTCTTATGTTTCATGGAACCATTCTAAGCATTTCATTTTTTCTCAGGAGCTACGATCTGTCTCCAACAGGTCACTTAATTTTTAACATGGGCATACATACATTTCAGTGCATACATTCTTTTGAGTTTTTTGACAAATATCACCTCTAATAAGCAAATTATTTGTGTATTTAGCATTGTTAGAAATTGTCTAAAAGAGCCAGTCTACTAACACTCAAAGTTATACAGAAGAGCTGATGATTTACTTTGTCTGGATTAAGGTGTTTGATTTATCTTGTGTTATCACTGTATGGAAAAAAGTTCAAGCAGCAGCAAAAATTCAGAATTTCAATGGAACAATGAAAGTCCATTGAAAATTGACAAGTGAAATATATATTCTATAATGCAAAATTTTCAACCAAAAAGAAAACTGAATCAATGGCAGGTCAGTCTGTTCTTTATAATTGTAGATTATTCCACATTTTGCCTGATCCTCCACTATTTTATATAAAATTCTTTGGCATTATGAAACTAGGCAAGCGGCTATTATGTTACTCTCCTCTCTAATGGCAAGAAAAGTATGTTATGGCCAGACCATTTCTATGCCTATTGCTCCTGTTTCTCTGGAGAATGCTGGCAGCTGGCACAAGATTGCTGTCTTCACTTAAGGTGAGCTTCAGATTTGAGAAATAATTTACCCAAAAATACAGTTTATATGCTATATCTAGTATAGACACAGAAAAGCCATCTTTTGTCGTCTTAAGTTAATACAATTCCTTTTGGAGGAAGAGCTTCTGATGTCCTGATTATGTCTGTGCCCTGATGGTAGTCTGTGTCTCAACTTGTCCAGATAAGCTGAAAGAAACTGCTCCAAAAATCAGATATTGTTGTATAGGACCACAGCATTGGAATTAAAAATGAAACCATATAGGTAATGTTTTCCATTTGCATTATATATAATTTGCTTTTTAAGACATTAAATAAAATCTTCTTAAAAAAATATTTCTGGTTCCCATCTAACTGATGGGACAATTGGCATTTAAAAGTAAAAAAAAACCGTAAGTTTGAACAAGTAATTGAAATTAAGGTTCAGATCTTAAAAGTGCAACACAACAGTACCCTTTGAAAAATAATCTGTTTTATTTATGTTCTACAGGTATTTTGGATTTGCAATTCCATTTTTATAAAACATATTAATGTTTTTTGTTACGTAAGAATTTCAATAAAATATTTGTAAAAGGCAATATATATCAGTTCAGGAAGGCCACTAACATTTTAAAACTAATGCTTAAATTTTAAAAATGAGGAGGGATTCACTATCAGCAACAAAACCAGCTGTTTCAGGATTCATTTTCTTTTGATACATGTCAGCACAGAAACAACCTATCTGCCAGTATTAAAAAGCCAAAGAGCTCTATGCTGACTGAATAGCATCTTTTAAGAAATGCTAGAACATGGCCAAAAAAGGAACCTTAGAAGCAGGCACAGATTTTCTAGTATTTGTAGGGGAATCTGCCATTTCAGAGAAAGTGCTGTCATCAAGAACTGCACAGTACTTCACATCTGAGATTATCTTTAAGGGTAACCAAAAGTATTTCTAACTACTACACTATCCACAACAGAGTAAAAATAATCAGGAGCTATGGCAACCACTAAGCTTTATTTAAACTGAATTCTAAAATATATGTCCTCCATGTCACATTTAGCCTCCACTGTCAAAGGTAAGTAATTTGTTAAATCTTTCCAGCCCTTTTCTTTGGACAATATTTGAAAAATAGCATGCATATCCAGTTCATTCGTTCAGATTCAGGGTGATATCTAGTTCTACACACACAGACAAAGGGTAAAGGCCACAAACAGCTATGCCATATGCAATCACCAAGGGCCAAAGACAGTGTCGGCTGCTCACAGACACTACAGCTGTAAAGGCCAAGTCCTCCCCTGTGCTGTGCCTAGCCATGGAAAATGAGCAGGCACAGGACTGCAAGCAGCACTCATTCAAAGGGAATAGCAGGGACTTATGTGGATGGAAACATCACAAACCAATGTGATGTCTCTGGGAGGGCTCCTAGGGTGGGCCACCTCAGCAGCCTTCATTCTGGCTGATGCTCAGATCCACAAAGCAGACTTTCTTAGTTCAACATGCATTATCTTGTCATCTCTTTTAATCTAGAAATAATACAGTAAAAAAAAACCATGATGGAAAAGATGATCATCAGGTTTGAATATACCATTTTCATTTAGTTCTATCAAACCTAATAGGAAGACTATTCCATAAATGAGCAAAACAAATTGAAATTCAAGTCTAGTTAACCCAAGCATGCTGAAATAAAATTATACGTGTATATACATACACATATGCGCATGTTTGTGTGTGGGTGTCTACAGTGATGGAGGACCTACTGCTTTGACTTATGTCCTGTTTTGATTACAAAGTTTTGGGTAAGTCAGGAATGTAAGATCATGAGTCTTTTAAAGTTTGAGGATATTCTGCTCAGGATGCTTTTAGTTGTAAATATGAACAAAAAACAATACATCTCTAACATCTGTAATTTTTAAATTGTAATAACATTTGAAAGGAGTAAAAAGCCTAGAAGTATTACCTCAGTTTATTATATTCACTATCAGAGAAGACAAAGGTATTATCCAGTTGAGTCTATACCAAAAGGAAACACACACATTAATATTCGCAATTTGATACCCATTCCAAACATAAGAAGTAACAAATTTGGTGACAAAGCTGTCAAAATATGTTCCACAAATACATTGGCAAGGGATCTGGACATACTAAAGAAATTCACTGAAACAAAATAGGTGCCAAATGGGGATGTTTGACAGAGTGTTCAAAAATACATTTAGACCAAAGCAGGAATACATCCAACAGAGAGATTCTCTACATAAATTATCACAAAACTATTAGAAATAATTGGCGAGTGATTTCAAAATATTACATATACTTTTAATGTTATCAAAGAGCTGTGTTTTGAATCGTGTGATTTCTTGGCGATTTAATTTTTGGCCACACAACAGCGTTTTTAGATGCAAGTGAAAATACTATATCCCATACTGTAAGTCAATCTGTAGCCTTTGAAATTGCATCTAGCTTCCAAATGCTTTGAAAGGCTGCTAGGGGAGTTATCGTAAAAGTTTGGATACTCTGTGAGGCTGCAGAGTGCAGCCCTTGCAGGGGCTCTGCCAAACAGATGCCTCCCCACAAGGCTGAAGAGAGCCCAGATAACGAAGACATCAAAACCAACCTCTTCAGTGGAGTACAGCAATGTCTGAAGTTGCAGCATCCTGACCAACCGTGTCAGCACAGACATTGGTCCCTGCAGCAGCTATCACAGTGCTGACATGCTGGTGCACTTCTGGGTCATAGCTAAAGGTAAATTGGTACAGGAGGACGTAAGTGTTCTGTGAGTCTAATAGGAACAGATTAATTTTTATACAACACTGTAATACACACATTATAAAGTGAAATGAAGTCAAGTAAATGTTTCCAGATATTTCTTTGAGTGAAGACCACTGCAGAGATACCTGCATAAGCAGCAGCCACCTGCTCTGCACTTCAGCTAGATGTGTTGGTGAATGAAGAGGAAGGTCAGACGGACTGACCTGCAGAGCTACCTATTCACACACTATTGTTTAATGTATCTTGGGAAATACACACTTTATGATATAAAATTAGAGCAAGCCAAAGTAGACTACTCAGCAAGGAGAAAAAAAAGAAGCCAGGCAGCACATATGCATAAAAGACAATGCTCTTCAATGTCATTTTCTTTCATTCACTCAATACCACATATTAGTTCATTCATCACAGATAAAGCACCACTGTAAAACAGCAGCATCAACAGCAAGATGTCAGGGCAGTTTACTTCAGATCAGATTTGCACACCAACTGAATACTTCTTGAGGATACACTGAAACTTAAGAGTGCCTGCTCATATCAAGTTGAAAGCTTAAGGCTCAGAGTACCTGGGGCTAAAAGCCACCCCACCTCAAGTGTATGGAAATACATTCATTGACTTCACTAGGGCCTAGTATAAGCTACAAAGGTTTTAACAGTGAATTGATCTGAACCTCCCATTAGGGTATTGAGTCAAGTGAAAAATATTTATCATATATTTGTTCTCAAAAATTTCTTGTTGATTGTTTCAAAAACACAGTTATGTACACATCAAGAAATTCCCCCATTATTGTCCTAAATCATAGAAACGCACCCTGGACTTGAAATGGCACAAGTTAAGATTTATGATTGTTCTTAACACTTAGCAGTCCTTACACTTGAAATAAGCCTGTGAGAAAGCCCTCTCCTACATTGACAAGATTTTTCCTAGTACAGAAAGATCAGTTTTCCTAAATAGTCAAAAAGAAAAAAGGCATATAGAGATAACTTACTTAAATAGCCCGTAGGTCTATCTATTCAATTGTGATCAGAACTTTCCAGAAGAGCTTCATTCAGTGCATGCTAATACTTCTTATTAATTTTGACATTTTCAAGAGCAGCCTCCAGGTCCCTCCATCTCTCTCCAGTGCTGTCCCAGACTGTTGGTGAGCTCCTGCACTTACCCAAGTTTGTGGGCAAGTTTGTGGGCAGGGCAAGGAAAAGCTCTGAATTCTGCCGGGGTAGAAAGTGGCAAGAGTTTTGTAGCTGCCTTTAGTTCTGGGCAACACATTCCTGTTTTGGACATCAACCTAAAAAAAATACATGCCAGCATAACGTTTTTCTCCTTATTATTGTAAGTGCCATTCTGTCAACTGATTGTGATTTTTACCTTTGAACTGCACCTTTTGGAATTGATTATAGAGCTTTAAGATAAGTATTCTTTGCTGGACAAGTAAATTTACTAAAAAATTACTATCAGTTATACAGACTGAGTTACTTGAATGGGATTTTTTTTCTTCTGTGTGAGCTCCTTAAAGTTAATATCCTGTTAAGCAATATTAACTTTTAACTTGCAATAAGATCAAAGAATTGTATTTATTAATGTGTTTTAATGTCCAAGCACAGATAAGCATATGTCCTACTTAGCCTGGGAAAATCAGAATGCACACCTGCTCCGACAAACAGTCTTTAAAATGAGACATGAGGAAAATATTTGAATTACATTTCCCCGTTCCAACATACCATTTTTAAAAAGCACTTTCAATACTGAACTAGGCCTTTACAGTTAAGGCATTTTACAAGATGATACTGAGCTATGTTTCCTGTCTATGAAGAAGGCACCAGCATATAAAATGGTAGTGAATTTGCATTACCTCCAATCCATCATTCTTTGAGTGCGCAGGAAAAACTGTGAGACCTGCTGCAACAAAGCACAGCCTTGTGTTGACAGATTCTTATTTAAGTGACTGTGAATACAACAATTCCACAAATAATTTGTCAAGTGTGTGGCTGAACTAGCTCTGAACCCTGATAAATACCAACTCTCCTCACTGCTACAAAGGCATGATGTTCTGTGTGCGGGCAGTGAGTAACAAGCACCAGGATTTAACAATCGATGCTACTATATTTCTCTTTTCTTTGTGGTTAAAAAAACCTTGAAGGGTGGCTCTTTCAGCAGTGTTAAGTACTAGTGGTGGCTAAGCCTTGCAAATCTAAGTAATACACTGCAGGCTGAGGTGGTAGGAAATAGCACACTGCATCCATTTTTACTGCATGTAAAACATACGGTTTACATTCGCTGGTGAAAAACAATCTTTACTGTATAGTTATCAGACTCTTGTTTAATACAGGCTATTATTAAATGGACCTCTTTCAAGTTATGATAATAGGACATCTACTTTACAGCATTTCACATCCTAGGGCATACATTTGGGTGGGCGTAAGTCAAGAGAACACTCTTTTAGGAAAAACAACACAAACTCTAGGGGAACACATGCACATATTAATAGAGGAAAAACACACTCCTTCCAGGTATTCCATTGACATCAAGATTGCATTTTTCTGTCATGAAGTGCATTCGAAAGGCATTATGGATGTGAAGAAAAAAATCATTTTAAAAGAAATGTAAATCTAATCAGTCTTGAAGCTAGCAATATATACATAAATGTCTCTTGCAGACATAATTTAGTATGCATTATTAATTTATTTTTCATAATGCTTTCCAGCTACAAAAAGGATAAGTGGAAATGTGCACCCACATTGACGATAATGCTCATTTGTCAGGCAGGAGTGAACATATTAACAAATTTCCTCCTCCTGAAATCTCAACCTAAAGTATGTTCAGAATCTTCTTTGCAGAAAGACTAGACATGCCTTCTGCAATCAGGATTATTCCGGACATTTTAATAAAGTACCGATCTTTAATGGGACATGAACTTTAGTATGCTATTTGCAAGGGAAAACTGTTACAAACTCTGGACAGCAAAAAATTATAATAATGTCCATTATATTTATGCTTTTAACTATAAAATACCAATGCCTATAGAAATATTTAGGCGTGTGATCCTATTATCTAGTCCCAATGTAAAATGCTAATTATTTATTGTTTATAAAGCAATTTTAAATAATGCAGAAATCATACACTAGTGCCATCATGATTTTCCAGTCATTAACTTAACCAGAATTTGCATTTTGGGACTATAGCCAGTGACTTACATGCACTACTTAAGTCATTTTTCAAACACCCTGTCCCATCTTAATCTATTCATCATTAATCACATTTGGTCACTTTACATACAGAACACTATTCAGATGAAAGATAAAAGAAATACATTAATAAAATTAAAGCTAGAGTGAATACTTCAAAATATAAAGGTAGTGGAGGAATACGGTTATCAAAGCAATTTGTACATTATGCCTATTAAAACAGACTTGTCTAAGCAAAAGTTCTGAGAGATTTTCAGAGGGTTTTTTTCCTGTAGTAGAAAGGGTACTTAGAAAGCAATCTTTGTACTTTATACCTCCTAGTCATCTTTAATTGTGTTTACAAAGCTAAGAGAAGATACTGAAATTTTGTACCTTTTCTGAAATTTCAGGAAATATACTGATAGTTGTTCACTTGTCAGTACACCTACAACTTTAGATCTGCAAGTAATCTTGAACTTAGGGAACTGGCTTGCAAGTACAGGCTCTGTTTATCTGAAAAGATCTGGTGCTTTGACTCCTGCATCTGACTGACCTATTCTACCCTAAATCAATCATACCACAAAAGCCTTA
>WBNH01008226.1:75000-110000 GCA_013401255.1 Urocolius indicus
AGAATCATCCATATTTCAGCTTGGCAACCACAAACCAATGTGCATAAGAGCATCCAAATCTGAATTGAGTCAAATGCCTACACTTAAATACAAAATCACAAAGAGTTAACGGAAGGCAGAGCTTGATTTTAAAGGGGGAAAAAAAAAAAAGTAGCAGTTCATTATATAGAAATAAAAAAGCTACAGAATAATCTTAATCCTTTCTATAAAATTCCAGGAGCACTGTCCTTCTTTTCCTGAGGCTGGACATCTGACCTGTATTTTTTCTCTGCACCACTACAAAAATCATGCAATGAATCCACTAAGAGATGAGATCAAACCCAAAGAGTGTTTGAGAGCTTGATCTCCTTGGATGAATACAAAAAGACTTAAAAAACAAATTTAGTTCAAACATTAAGAATAATTTCTTCTGCATCTTCAGGTAAAGTAAGGCATAAAATTAGCTTGCAAGCCACTTAGAAAAGTTTTATTTGCTTTTATAGATGAACCAAAAACAATTAAAGTCCAAGGTTCCAGGGATCTACTGCTATACTACATTATATATAACATTGTAAACTGGACAGCTGGACAGGCTTGGGTTTCTGTTTCATTTTTTGCTTGTTATTGAATATTCTATCTGCAGTCATCTTGCTCTGCGGCTAAATCCAAGTCTGCAAGGGATGATGAAGAGTATATTATAGCTGCATTGTTTTGGCTTTGCCAGGGATTGAGAATGATGTATTTGGGATTCAGCTGGTGTATTTACAGTAGTTTTAGTGACCTATAAAACATTGGATCTATATTTTGAAATATTTACAAGAGTAGCAGTCAACAGTTCTTTATCTACAATACTTTTTAATACTTCTATCTCCTCCTTTCTTGTCACTTTTTTTATCCTTCTTTTTTTTGTTGTTGTTTTTCAGCTCTGATATGATTTGCTCACTGTGATATTGTGCTAATGACTGAGTTTTTCTAGAAAAAAAACCACAGGGCATTCCTAAGGGCACTTTTTGTTTTTAATAACAGGAAAAACGAGATGCATTCAAATCATTCATGCACCAAATAAATTCCCACAATGATGGGAAAAGCTCCAAGCTTTAAGAATGTTGAAAAATCCTACTGTACATTTGCACTATATGCAGAACAACTTCTCCAATGAGCTGTCTGGGGATACTACATCACCCATCCCCAGACACTTTTCCTCAGTGAAAGCCAAACTGTATAAGGACTGTTTTTCTCCCCTTCTCAGAACAGAGACACATGGCTCTAGGACCAGATACCAGCTATTGATTGCACCTAAGTTATGGTCAGGAAAGTCATGGGCCAAAAGAAAACGCTAAACAGAAAAGCATCTCTTCTTATTTCTAATCTGAAGAGTGATTAATTATGTTGTTATTTAACAGGCTCTTTATGACTGTGGGCATTCTGGTTCCATGTGCTATGTCATACACGCATACTGCATCGCGGTAACACTGTGTAAACGCAATCAATCCCAGAGGTGCCAGGAGCTCTCCTTGAGAAAAATATGAGCAGAGGCAACATATCCTGATCCTGAAGCCTCTCCAACCTTTACCTCTCTAGTCTGTCAAAGGTCTTATAACCCATGTGCAGGCTGTACTATTAATGACTGTAGAACCAAAGAAAGAGGCAATGGTGACTTAATAGCTTGTCATTTTAAGTTTGGAATTAACAAACTGAACCAATTTATTTTTCAACCTGAAGCTTTTTTGTAAAGACAAATTTCCAAGGAATAAAAGCAACAATCACTCTCCATCCTACCCCAAGAGCCTCTGCTTAGAAGTATCATTTATTAATTTACGTAAACAAACTTTCACAGTCTACCTACATGAACTCATCTAAGGAAACAAGCCTTAGTTTCTCGGCTAAATAGCTTATGGAATAAAATTCCAGAAAAAAAACCCAGGTAAAATAGTTCCCAAGAACCAAAAAAAAATTAAGCAGCACTCCATAACTTCCTAACTGCAAGCAGCAGTGGAGCAATTTTCCAGCTCTGATAAACAGCCAAGAAAGGAATAGGAAACACAATGAGAGACAGATATTCTCTCCATAACCTCAAAGCCAAAGGACCACTAGCAAAAGGCTGTCCAACAAGAGAAAACAGCAGAAAAAAATTTACATTTTTGTTGTTTCATTTGCCTTTTTGTTTTTCTCTTCCAAAGAAAGACAGTTGTGTTGGAGAGGTTGGAAGAGAAGGAACAAAAACCCAGGTACGGCCTAGGCTCTACCAAAAGACAAGGGCAATGTCTTGGATATTATTCCCCCCTTTCAAGCTCTTCTAGACAGTTGTGTTGGAGAGGTTGGAGGAGAAGGAACGAAAACCCAGGTACGGCCTAGGCTCTACCGAAAGACAAGGGCAATGTCTTGGATATTATTCCCCCCTTTCAAGCTCTTCTAGACTGTAAAATTAAACCATTCACAAACATTTAAACCATTCACAAACATTTAATAAGAATAATTCAGCATACAATCTGACAGTCCTTATCAACTCTGTCTCCATATTAGCCAATCCAAATTATAACCAGGGAATAAAGGTAAATGGAACTATAGATATTCATATCGGCTACCACAGATTTAAACAGTTCCAGTACATTTGTCAAATTTGTAATAGTACAGGCATCACTAAATACAGGAACAGGAGCTCCTTCAAGAGCAGGGCAGAGATGGATCATCTCAATCCTAGTGCCAGCTTGTCTGTTCTAGCTGCATCCAAGGACAACATAGGATGAAGATCACTGGTGGACAATGCTGAGCACACTGCTCTGCTGCCATATAATGTTAATAAAAAAGGCACAAGAAAGAAGAAAAAAAGGGTTCTTTTGAGACTTACTGCCTAGTACTGCAGCCAGAAACATAACAACAGACAAAAGCTCATCACAAGAAGTCAACAGTGCCTTAAGTAAGCAGAAATTAGGAGAAATTAGGTGATAGGGCTTTAATAGCTAGAGATTTCTAAAAATAATAATAGTAAGCAGGAGGGCATCGCCACCTGGAAGCTTGATTCCTTTAATTTTACATTTTCAAGCTTGTTAACAACAAGGAGCTTGAAACTTCTATTCCTTTAACAAGGCAAGCTCGGAAGGGCGTTAAGACTCCAAAGGCAGGGCTCTGAGACGTACTGCAGCTATTGCAAGATTCTCGATAAAATCGTGAGAAGTAGCAGTCCTGACAGTGGTGGCTGACAACTGTTTTAAGAGTGTGTAATTATTTAGGGCAAGCAATCCCTCAGGGAATGCCTTGAAGGAATGAAGAATCTTTTGCTTACAGCTTTTTTTCTACGACAAGAATACTGAGAAATGGGGAGTCAGGGTATGTTTTATACTTGCAATTTCACTGTTCTGTGTGGCATAATAAAACTTCTGAGGTTCTGATTAAACATTTTAGCTACCAGAAAAGACCCTATTGGTGCTAAGCCAAATGATTTAATTGCACAGCTATCCCAAACTATCCATGAACACAGATTATTTATTTATAAAACCTGAAAATCATTAAATGTGTTACCTCTATGACAGTGGTAGCAAACGTCCACTTTCAGACCAAACAGCAAGTAACACTTATTCAGCACTTTTATGTAAGCATCTAAAACTAGTTTACAAACATTAATGAAACAAACCAAACAAGAGATAGAAATTCCAGATAAGCAAAAAGATTGAGAAAATCTAAGCACGTCAGCCAAGGCCTCAAACAGAATTAGTGACAATGACCAAAATAACCTCCATCTACTGATCGGCAACACAAGAGCATCTATAATCAAAATAAGATATTGATTTTGAATGCATTTAATGTTTAAAACCAAAAGTAACCTTAATTATTTGGAATCAGTTTTTAAAAGCAAATGTAACTTGTATATCCATAATGGTTAGAAAGAAATTGGGCTACTGAAATGCGTAAGCATCAGGAATCTCAGAATTGTATACACATAGCATTTGTAGGAATTACTTTACAAAATTATCTCAGTATATTATAAGGGATGCCTGTTCGATGCAATGTAGAAGAAAACAATGCTCAAAGCCATGATGCTTTGTAAATGCAGCTTCTATGTATTCTCTTACTATTTCTTTGTATTACTTTCCTTCTTAAAAGCTAGATAAAATCCAAAAGATTTACCACAAAAGATTATGGCAGCTCTGGACTTGAACAATGTTACAGCATCAGTTTTAAAGTTAAATCATACTTGGCTATAGTTATAACAGTGTCCATAAAAATACAAACAACATGAGGGTAGTTCAGCTGCTGAATGTCCGCTGATAGTGTTTTTTATTGCATGGACAAGATCACAATTCATACACTAACCTCTTTCCCCCAATTCCCCAAGTTCCATTCCGTCAGGATTTGGAAATGTTGTGGAATTTATATTTAGAACTGTAATGGAAGGAGAGAAACTGCAAGGGCTGCCAGTATCAAATGTTTAGCGTCAAAGCAATGCTTTAAGAGCCCAGCTCCCATGGTCTCTGCTGAAGAGTGCTGTGGTGGTACAGGACTTATTAAAATAGTATCAGAAACAGTGTGACCAGAAGTCAAAGAAGTGATTGTCCCCTTGTACTCAGTGCTGGTGAGGCCACATCTCGAGTGCTTTGTTCAGTTTTGGGCCCCTCACTACAAGAAGGACATTGAGGTGCTGGAGCATGTCCGGAGATGGGCAACGAAGTTGGTGAAGGGTCTGGAAAACAAGTCTGATGAGGAGCAGTTGAGGGAACTGGGGATGTTTAGCCTAGAGAACAGTAGATTGAGATGATATATGATCACCTTCTACCTGAAAGGGAGTTGTAGTGAGGTGGAGGTTGATCTCTCTAGCAATGAATGATAGTACAAGAGGAAATGGGCTCAATTTGTGCTAGGGGAGATTTACTTTGGACGTTAGGAAGAACATTTTCACCAAGAGGGCTATTAAGCACTGGAAGGGGCTGCCCATGGAGATTAGAGTCCCCATCCCTGAAGATATTCAGAAGACACATAGATGAGTTGCTGAGGGATACGGTTTAATTTAGTAAGGGGCCTAGTGATGTTATGTTAGCAGTTGGACTCAATGATCTTAAAAGTCTTTTTCAGTCATAATGATTCTATAAAGGAAAACACCTGGTAGAGGCATTATGTTATGTTCTGGAAAGTGCAGTCACTCTGTAGGGCCAAATCTTGATGAAAAAATTACTGCGCTTGGTTTTAGAGAAGTCAGGATTTGCATTAGCAGTTGGGCCTGACTGCAGTCAGCTCGAGGTACCCAGTTGAAGACAGTATGACTGGAAAATATGGAGGACGTTAGGATGAAGGAGGATGAAGAGGGATTTAAAGGTTGAAGGGGATGCCAAAAGCTACAGAGGAAATTAGATTATTGCCGTGGGGAGGGGTGTAAGAAAAACAAGACACGGATCGTATAGTTTTTGATGCTCGTGGAATAACTTGTTTATATAGTTTGCATTAGCTAGTAGCAAAATAGCTATTAGGAAGTTAAGAAGAGAAGAGAAATATTAGGAAGAAAAATTACATAAAGTAAGAGAAAAGGAAAAACCTAATTTTTAGAAGTGAAAAAAAAGCAATTTATGTAAACTTTTAAAATGCTCACATTTGGAGAGAAACACAAGTTTCCTTTTGTCTAGGATTTTCCTTGCTTTTCTGTTCTGTAAAAACAGTGGTAGATCAATAATACAGATTTCCCTAAGTGAGGACAAAGATAACATAAAAAAATAATTTGCAAATTATTTTTGAGGTTATGTTCACTCTCCATTATTATACAGTTCACAGGCAGATTCAGCTGAGCTTTAAATGTAATAAAGAAATGATTTCAAAGCGACACTACGAGCATCATACAGTAATTGAGAATAGAAAAACAAAGGTGATAAAAGTGTCCTGTGTTATTGATGTTACAGTTCATACATGATGTATTTCTGTGACGGGATTATCAGAGCACTGATGACAATGTGTACTTACTTATCAAACTAAACAAGGTGTCTCAAAAAAGTGAAATATTAAATTTCGTGCTATCAGACAGCTATACTATTCAGCAAAACTCTGAGTATCTGTTCAATACATCTGCATTTCTATATGCAAGTCTTGCTAAACTAGTCTCTTCACAGTGTTTGGATAAAGACAAAAATCCTCTGAATTTTTCTTAAAAGTTTCAAAATGAAATCAGGCTTAAGAATAAACTAAATTGCATCGCAAAAAGGAAGAATGGTGTTGCTGCAGGTTATCGGCTTTCCTCTTGCAGCACTTAGTCTCTCTTCTCATCACAGATTTGTTTTATTTTGCTACAGCAATACACTATTACAACTTAAAATTCACATTCACCTGAAGAAAGCTATGACATGCCTACCAAGAGAGACATACACTGCTTAACCTAAATTGACCCTTTTTCCCTTCTATTCTAATAGATCTTTTTTCTTTTTGTCACTCAAAATGAGTGTCTGATGTATGAGCATAAATTGTTAAAAGCAGTTTTAGGTAAAGGAAGAGAGAGTGAAGTGGAGTTTTCTCACAAAAGCCAACCTCAATTTATGTCAAAGAGGGTTAAAAGACCTTGGGATTAAAGCAATAAACTTGCTGCTGTCAAAGCTAAAACCCGCTAACAATTTAGTGCCAAACGCATGTTGTTCAATATCATTTCATATTATATTATGTCACAAGTAGGTGACAGTTCCACATCAGCCTGACAGGACTGATTTACTCTGAAGAATTCATCGACATTTTGCAGAGTCAAAGCTGACTTCATTTTGTTTGGATGCAGGGTGGGAAATCTCCTTCTGCTTGAGATAGAAAATTTGGTTGAATAATACAGCCCTTCCTGGGCTACAGCCACAGGCTCCTGAAAGCACTCCCAGGGCAGCAGAGGAGGGCAGGTGGCCGCACACTGATCCCTTCCCCAGCCTCATCATGCACAGACTTTGGCACAATCGGCACGGCTGAAGGCTCATTGCCCTCACTACATAAACTGCACCAACTTCTAGATCCATGTCCTTTTGTGTAGCTTCACTTTTTAGTGTGATATACCTTTCTACAATTTTTAAAGTATCCAACTGTCTTGTTGAATATTATAATGATATTTTCTTTCTGAATTCAAGCTTTTGTCCTTCTGTAAAATATAACTATTGTCAAGGCTTGCAACAAAAGACTGTGTTAAGAAAATGCTACTAGCACCTGCCTACATATGAAATTGGTAGTAATAATAACCTTTTTTTCCAGGATGTTAATTAGATCCCAAGGTCAAGTATGATAAGAGATCTCTCTTAGGCCTATGGCATCAATATCATTTATTTACATGGAGATGTCTTTTGCAGGATATTCCCAGGTGGCTTTTTTATTATGAGTTCCAGATCAAATTTCTCCCAGGACTCTGAGACAACTGAATAAACATATGCTTTGTTTTATCTCAGGAAAATCTGATTGATTTGACTTCTCTGTCAAGGTGGGACTCTCTTTTTTTTTTCTCCAAAACCCACTGTATTCTTCTACAATTATTTTACCACTTATGCAGCGTTAATTTATTTCTCCTGTTGGTTATTCCTATAGATCAGGAACTCCAACTCAGCACATGAAGCTGAAGAATCAGGAAACCTGTTTTTCATTGAGCCAGGAAAAACTGTGCTACACTTAAGTAGTTTTGTTATGTGTGCAAACAAGGATATTCCTCCTTTTTTTTTTTTTTTTTTTTTGCTTCTTTTTAATTTTGGACCAAATATTCAGTTATCATAGTCTGTTCTTACCTTTATTTCTGCAAAAATCTGGCAATATTTGTCATCTTTAAACATAATTATCACTGTTTTTTCCATCTAAATATAGATATGAGAGGGTACATTAGTGCCTGGCCATTACCTTCTGTAAACCACTTAACCACTTACCGATTCTTCTGTGGGATTTTTTGGGCAATGTTTGCTGCTTATCAAGGAAAAGGTTATGTGGAGCAGCACATTGCATGTAAAATGGCCCCATCATCCAACACATGCTTGTTTTTGCTGGCCATATGCTGAACAACTATCAGGCAGCAAAGGGGTTACCTTGTCTGTTATGCAAAATCATTGCCAGCGAGCAGAACTTCTAGTGAATTGTTAGATGGATTAACGGATGGTTAATCTTATTTGACATTTAAAGCACTTGGAGGTAAATTTAGTGTTCACCTGCCCTGGAGTGTACAGTATGAATATGCTTCTACATATCTATTCCTGTTTAAACTAGTAGCTCTGATGACTGGAGGATATACAATACCCGGCACAAAGATATTTCAGGGAAAAGAATTCTACAAAGAACAGAAATCCATATATGTTGGCTTGAAACCTTTGCAGCTTTCTCACTCTGAAACACAAATTCTACTATTTCTGGATGATCATCTCATCCTGACATAGATATACTCATAAATTCTGCTAGTATGATCAAATTCTAATACATTTTGGACATTAATATTTCCAAGCTTCACTTTCTGCTACCCCATCAGTTACATACATGACAGACAAATACACATGTGTATCCTTTGATCCAGGGAGAAATCTAAAGGAGAATACAGACATTTCTGTGGCCTTTTCATCACAGAGAGTCCCCCAAACCTGCTGTGGTGCACACATAAATCACATCATCAAGGATTCAATTAATTGCAGCTAAACAAAAGGGATAAACACAGAGCTTTGACACAGCCTGAGACTCTGATTGCTCTCTGCTGTGAGGGGCCCAGGAGTAGTGAGGACACTAGAGATGCATGCTGAGGCACCTAGTCCATTTTGCTGAGCTCTAATTGAGCATGATCTCAGTTTCAGTACTCTATACCTCTATGACAGAGATTAAAATTAATTGTCATGTCTCTTTTAAGAGGGAAATACTACAGCATCTCTCTCAATACAGGCTGTGACCTTTCAATTTATGCTATCAGTTTACTCAGTGCTTGCTCTCTGGTTCATGATTAACTTGAAAGAGTTAGATCACACTCTCTCCAGGTCCTCAGGAAGGAACTTCTGTTGACTATTAGAAATCCCTCATGCAATAAAAGTGCACATAATACAGCTGTATAAGCCATCTTTCAAAGTTACTTTGGTTCAGTAATGAGGAAGCAATTCTTATCCAAAAGCTCTTAAAATTTTTTCTACTCATATTTCTTTCACTTTAGGGTACTACTTATGAGAATATGAAGTGCAAAACAGCCACCTGGTTATTAAGAAGCATGTCTTAGTTTTTATAAAGAGCAGTTCCTTATTGAAGGGTATCACACCTCTCAAACATTAATTAAACATTCTTGTGTTGTCCATAAAAGGTGTTTCAATTCTAACTATAAAAGGTAAACTGAGATAAAGAGAGACTTACTCACACCTTCCTGCTTGAGCCACTGGCAGACCCACAGAGACATCTCTCCCCCATGGTAGTGCAGATGCACAAATATACCCTAGAAAACAAAAGTGAAAGACTTTCATAATTATTTTTTTAAATAATCTTGTAGACTTTCTCAATGTATTTTTAGAAAAAATATTCTTTGCCAATTTTCTTAGTCTTCACTAATAGGTACACTAGGAGATACGATGTATTGAGAAGGAACTGTTGAACTGAGGTGTTGCATCTTGTGCTGACACTTCAAGAGCAGTTATCTACTCAAGTCTGCAACATGGGGATTCTTTTCAGTATTTATTCTTATCCCCACTTCTACACTTAAAACTGCTTGCTGGTAGTGGGTACACTTTTTCAGATAGTTTTTCAATTTCCACAGCTGTAAATTTCCCTTCAATTTAGCAATGAAGGTCAGATGATAATGGGAAATTCCCACTCTTGCTCCAGTATTTGCATGTTCCAAACTGAACTAATAGCAAAATTTTTAAGAGACACTCCAGCTCCAATTATCTAGGTGTACCTGCTTCTGCACGTGGGTTGGACTAGATGATTTCTGAAGGTCCCTTCCAAATCCTACCATTCTGTGATTCTATGATTAATTTTATGTTCTCAAATGATCAGTCTATGCTGTCTTTCAATGCAGTAGCTCACTTTAACAAACCACAGGATCTTAAGGGTTGGAAGAGACCTCAAAAGATCCAACAATTAAATATATTTTGTTACCTTACATGTACCTCTTTCCAGTAGGGAACGTTGAGAATACAGAGGTCTGCTAACTGCAGCGATATTTAAATACCTAAAACAAATGGGAAGTGTGTAATAACAAAGTCTGAGATTGACACAGGTGAGTAGATGTAACCTTATAAAGACAGGATCTTTAACTCTCAGGACCTTACAGTTTCTTAATGTCATTATAAGTCTAGTTTACTGCTCACCTTACTATAGTAGGATCTGACATAATTGCTCTCATTGTACTACCTGTTTCATCTTAACTTCAAGAGAAATCCATTTTCATCACTCTGCTCTCAAGTCTTTGATTTCCCTTCATCTGTAGACTGTTAACTGCCAGTATCACTGAAGAATGCTTAGGCTGCTGATTCATCCCTTTAGCCTCCTGTTTTCTCAAGAAAAAGGTATGAAGTGAAACTTTTGAGTCCAGTTGACCTTGCTTCCATCTTTAAATTTTGCAGGGCCTCTAAAATTCTTTCTATGATCTGGAAATAATCTGGCAATAAAAGTGTGCCTGCTGAGGTTTCTGTATGTCCCTAGATGTGGGGACAGAATGGGATCAAAGGATAGATTTTCAGCTGTTGTCACCTAACATATCACATGCAGAAAACTGTGTACACTGGACAAATATGTTGGCCATGGACCACAAACCTGGAAGAAAGCAGATATTGGTCCTCTATAACAGAAAACAGATGAATTCAGGGACAGGAGAGTTCGCATACATTTACCTTGAGGGTTAAACCCCACTTTCAGCATTACAGGGGTCAGCAGAATGCTTATGTTTTTAATTTATTATTTTATATAAAATATCTTCATAGGTAATCATTAAAAAAAAAAGGCATGGAAGTTATTCAATGACAATGCACACCTGAAAAACAGTACTTCCAGTGTTTGTATTTCCATACAGAATTTCAGAGACTAAAGAAATTACTTTTATATATTTGGAGTGTTACTACTATCCTCACTTTTAAGTTATTCTTTTTCTTTTTATAATAATAGCCATCTAATGCTATTACTGTAGTTTCTTGTCCAAATCTCCCTTTGGAGACTTTCTGACTGCTTAACACCATTTCTCAATTTCTCCACTTATGCATATACATCTTCAGTCCAGATATGAGAATTTGCTAATGGACTGCAACTTTCTTTCTGAGATTCCCATGTGTAGAATTTTACACAGGCTAGCACAAAATCCAAATTCTATTTGCCAATGCCTTGTGCTAGAAACATGCATGTGATAATTGATCCCAAAATAATGCTAAGCATGTTGAAGTATATATTTAATTTGAATACAAATGAGAGTAAAAAGCATCAGATTATATATTTACCATAGTGGTAATGTTTACACATTGAAAAATGGACCTGGTGTGTATTAAAACATGGCTACCTCCTGCACAACGTTTTTTTAGCTGCAGAGTAAAAGATAAATGGCAGTAGTAGAAAATGGGAAATGTAGGCAGGCACACTTGTCTCCTGTTTTTGAGGTCACATCACTTTGCATTTTACCTACAACAAAACAGATAATGCATCCATTTGGATTTTTTTTATTATTCATTCAAATAACTCTGTGACACTCTCTAGTGGAAGACAGACATATACCACCTCAACCATGCTCGGTGTGCACCGAGCAGTCACAGGGAAGCAACACCACAAGAAGGGAAACTGGCTGAAACGGATCTTGGGCACTGTTGCATGTGTTTTGCTGCACTCTTATTTTTTAACACCACAACCAAAACACTTACAGACAGGTCCCTTCTGTTTGAAGCCCAGAGGATAACGTGGTACTGAAGCATAAATAAAGAGTGCCACTAGCAAGGAGTAACTGGCAGCAGACAAAGCCCAAGCCAGCAAACTGTCACAATTGCTCTAGAGGGTTTATAAGCTTTATCAAATCTGTGCTAGCTAATTCACTTGCAGAAGTGTACTGATAACACTGCTTCTTTTTTCTCTTGCTTTTATTATGAACAGAAAGATAGACAGGTCCTAAGGACAGATCCTTTTCACAGCTCTGCTCTCTTCTGCCAGCACATGCCCTTTTACTTCTCACAGATTACCAGGTTAAACTATAGATGTCTTTGAGCCAGAAACATTTATTGCTATAAAACCCAGTACATTTCCCCAAAAAGCTTCCCCCTCCTTTCTAACACTTAGACTGTGGTTGGAAGCAATATTTAAAAAAATATACAGCTCCAATCTGTTGTTCCTTGTCTCACTTAATTTGCAAGTGGCTGTTTTTCACTACTCCAAATAAACATACTGAAGTTATCATTTCTGCATGTGGACAGAGGAATATATATATCTACATATTAAAAAAAACACAGAGTGGAGCATTTGGCTCCCCAACCCCCCACCCTCCCCAAGTTTAGGTGCATTTTTTTGCATATTGTAATAACAATGCGAGTTTGTCAACAGCTATTGTTGAACCACAAATGCTATTAATCTAAATGACATAAATTAATATCACTTGCTATAAATGCATAGGAAGTTTAGTTTGCAGTTTTAGCTGCAGTTTTTGAATTATCCAGAACTAGATGCAGGTAGACCAATGGATTTCCACACCTTTCTCACTTCATATACACATTGCTCAAAAATATGCCTTAGAGATGGAAAAGTTTTCAAAAGTAATATCCAGCTTTGAGTTTGTTGTCTTACACTGTCATTCTGGTTCATCATTTCTGAGGGCTTCCTCTAAAATTTCTGATGTCCTTCCCAAAGAGCTATATGCACAGTGACCTGTGGAAAACTGACAAAACAGGAAAATTCTGCCAAATAGTAAACAAATCAACCCTGTGGTTTTTTCCAAACATGTTTCCATGAATAACTGTGAGAACACACTTGCTAATTTAGTGAACGTCTTTATGAAGCTTTTTTAAACTAAAATATTTCAATCCTTCCCGCTTCTTTTTTAATTTGTCCTGTCATTCAATTTCTGTAACTAATTTAAGGACAATTCTCTAACGTTTCACCACACTGCCAAATCACAGATTTTGCTTAAATGTCAAGCAGAACAATTTTAATTGCAAGGAATATAAAAAAAATCTACCCCATAATATGGGATTATTCCTTGTGCTGATTTCTAGAAACCCAAACCGATGGAAAGTAGATGTGACTGAGTTCAGACTCTGTTTCACACAAACACATAAGGAAAAAGTGCTGTTTGAACTTTACTCAACTGAGACATCCATAAAATATTTCCATGTTAAGTGGATTTGGGTCATTTTTTTTTTTTTTTTTCCTAGGGAAGTTACTTAAACAACAGTTTTGAAGCCAGTTGTCATCAAGTATAAATATAGTACTCATACAGCTCAACTTTGGGCACCTCACTTAGCTGGTTTCTAGACTAGAGTGACTGGAGAAAGGCATCCTTTCCAGAGGATTCAGAACAGGAAGGGAATGTAGGTGCTTTGAGTTGCTCTCTGCAGGAACTTTTGCTGTTCACTACTGGTGGTGCTGGAGGAAAACAGAAACTTATTCATAGAAAAGAACAGTGACCTACACAAAAGAGCTTTTTGTAGTTGGACAGTGAAGAAATTTTGCCACAAACTGGAAATACAAGGATCATTAGAAAGTTTCTCTCAGCAATTTAAATTCTGTGATATTGTACTTGAAACACAAAACAAAACATTAGGATCTGTCTAAGGAAGACAAAAAAAAATCAGCAGCAAGGCATGAAGGCAAAGGTGCTGTCACTAGGTGGTCACATCACTAAAGAGAAGTAAACTTTGTCCTAAGAAATTCAAGTCTTAAGATATTTTAAATTACTTATTTCAGGTGTACATACAGGGAGCACTTAGGCCACTGCCTTTACTTTGAGTTTTCTTCTTAAAGTGTCTAAAACATTTAATATTTTCCTAAGATACGAGGGCTTTTCTGAGGTAACATGTTTGCTGTAGCCTACCATGTGTACTAAGGAAATTTTAGAAAAATAAATCCAAATGTACTAAATTATAGGTACAAGGATAAAATTCTGAATAATTGGTTCTTCTAACTGCCAGAAACTGAAAATATGCTTTAAAAATGCTGACATTCTGCATGTCTGAACATACATAAATTGTATTCATTTTCACCTAAACCACTAATTATTTCACCTGTACAAAAAAATTTCTAATTTTCACTGCTGGAAAATCAACAGTAACTAAGTGCTGCTGCTACCTAACAAACAAGAAGTAAACAACCCAATAAAACTTATGCAGTACTTTTCAGACTATAACATCTCATTACTTTTACATTAAATGAAATATAACTTCACAAAGTATTAATGAAATACAACTAGAAGAGAGAGTTTAGCACTCTCAATGCCAAAATTTAGAATTCTAATAGATGATTACAAGATGAACGGCTGAAATGAGGAATAAAGAAGACTAAAATTAGAGGCCTTAAAACTGCACTGTAGTTAGTTATATTAACAGAAAGACTATGATCTTAGGCAATTGCACAACAAACCTGGACAAAGGAGAATGGTTACTCCGACACCATGAGAAAGGGTAACATCTAAAATTTAATGAGTACTTCCCAAAATTTGGCTCAATCTCTGTTTGGTTCAGAATAGCATTAGGGGAAGTAAGATAAGAAGTTTAAAAAGGGCAGTCTGATGTTTTAAAATCTAATGCTAATTTAATAAGATCGGAAACATAATCAGAAATAGGAGATATAACAGCTAGCATTATTCCTGGAGTCATACAGATCTAAGGCCATTTAAAGAGCTTCTCAAATAGGACTCTTCCTTTCAAAGTTGTTGGGGAGACAGAAAAGAGCAAATTAAAATTTCAGACAACTTAGTAGAGTATTAAATGTTTGAAGCATTTGAAATATGATTTAGCAAAAATTAGGTCTGCAATTTACCTTTCATTCTGAACTTTAGCAGCTATGATGAACATCAAGAGTCATGAAAAGGAAGAAAGTGTACAAATCAGATTAGATATGCATCCACTTTGGTCCCACTTCAAAGAAGAAAGTCTGTCTTACTCTCATGTTTACAGCTCAATGCACAGGACTATAAATACCAAAGACATATGAATACAGAAAAACAATTCTACATGGATGTCATTGATATTATCTGAAGAAAGACACCTGCAAAAATTTCATCTCTGACTAGAAGAGAGCTTAGAGGTATAAAATATAATGGTGTCTTTACTATAAATACAAGGAATTCCAGTGCTATCAAACAAGAAATGAAAATTAAAAGATTTAAGCAGTTCAGATGATCTCCACAGAGAGAAAAAAGATGGGGAGGGTGACAGGGAGTGAATATGTACACATGCCTTCATGTGTAAAGAGATACAAGAGAGTTCAAGTAAAAGCCAGCCAGGGTAAGCTCTGTCACCAGAGATTTCTGGTGAGTAGTCAAAGTGCAGTGGTGAGTTTGAACTCATAAGTGAAACCTGTCAGATGTGGCATTTGAATTAAGATAGATCTTGAAGGGAGTGCATCACTTCTCAGATAATTTGGGATGTAAGTTTTTTAGGTAATCACTCAAAATAGATAATCATAGGAGGAAAAAGTATTCTCCCTTTTCTCCCACAAACAATAACTCTGCATAGGGAAATGCACCCACAGACAGCACACAGAAGACACCAACACCTCCTTCTTACATGCGTCTCTACTCTATTGAAAACTGCACCGTTCAAGTGAAGAGTAATTCCTATAAAGCACGGGCCAAGATATGTTTAATAAAGAGAACTCATTGAATGTAATGTGAGTCTTTCTCAGTTAAGAACCAAAAATACTGACTTTCTGGGAACATTTCCCAATTCCAAATTTAGGGTCCAGTAACAAGTCCTACAAATAGTCTTTGTGTGTGAACACTTACTTTTCCTGTGTTGAATTTTATTGAACTGGAGCCAATATGACTTTGCACATGAAGGAATCTAAGTGGAGGATCAGAAACTTGGCATGGCTAAATGCCATAGTCAGAGGCATCCAGCTGCTCTGCTTTGCAGCTTTGCACACTTTCTTTACACAAACTTTTCATCCACTATTGTGGATGCCTGTCTACCCTAAAATATGGTGGGCAGTATGTGTGTGTGTGTTTGTTAAGAACTCTCTTTAAAAAACATTGAAGCTGAAAACCTTATGGTTTGAGGATTTGTTGAAAAATAAAATTTGGCTGCTAAAGTAAACGCTATTAAAAAGATAAAAAGTAATCAATGTATAATTTGCTTCCCATCCCAACTCTATATCAACTGTCAAGCACTCTTGGAAATAAAAATAAGAAATTTTTCATTGTTTCATTTGCTTAGAAATAAAGTATCTTTGCATCAACTTTAAAATATTGTCAAAAATAACTGAGAATAATGCAAAAGTAATTTAATTGCAGGGGTTGTTTAAACAGAATCCTTTTTGGGTGCACTAAACTCATGTCTTGTCAAACTGAGACTTAACACTTAAACAAGTTTTTTTCTTCTTCATGAAGAAAATTGTTTTGAATTGTGTACATATAAAGTTGTTTCTCTCCTCAGTGAAAACCCCAAGTGTGTTAAATGGTTTTGCTAAATATGATTGAAAGAAAACCATGCCTGAGGGAAAGGATCCTTTGCTGGATATGTATAAGGGTTGAAACAGCTTGGTCAATGAGTGACCATAGCATATGAATCTAAAACTAATCTCAAAGAGCCTGAGGGTACCCAAAGCTAACCTAGTCAAGCAGTCATTTTTTTCACGTGCTCTTAGCTAAATACATTGTCTATAAAAGACTCCCTGTACACCTCAAAGCAATTGTCTTGCTTTTCTCACATTAAAAAAGAAAAAAAAATTAAACCAATATATTGTAGAGGGTGCATAACAGCAAACTAAAAATAATCGTATAATAGAACAAGCAGTCTCTTAGTTGTCACTAAAATAAGACTCAGTTCTGAAAGTTGTCGAAAAAACGCCCATCTAAACCAAACTAATTTCTGAGAGCCTACTTTAGAGCTTAGATCTGTGGAATCAAATCCTCTGTTGCTGGTTACCCATAGAGGATTTAGAATCACCAAAAATGAAGAAATGCAGTTCTGAATTACCATCACAGTTATTTTCTGATCCATAATTAATCAAAATTCCAGACAATAATTCAAATTTTAAAACAGCTTTCCTAATATAATTGGATTTTTGCATCACCATTACTAATTGCCCCAGTCATGCACAGAAAAAAAAAGGTATTTGAAAGACAAGTTTTCAGGGGGATACAACTTGATGAATCTACCTGGGAATCCTATAGTAATTACTGTTGTGCTGCAATACACCATGTCTTCTGTGATCACCTCTGCCTAGTAAAACAGCTAAATATTACTCTATCATATTTATTTCATAGAAGGATTCAAGGGTGGGGAATATCAGTTATCTGCTCATGACTTCCTATTGTAATTTCTATCCAATTCAGTTACTAAAGTCCAGCCCTGGAATAACTGGGAAATTTATAGAAAATAAGTGGCTGCACAAAAGGCATTGATAAATAGCATGGATCGCTTTCATGTATCCTTCCACTCACAATGATGATCCAGTTCTCTCTCTAATATCAGACAGACAGTGTGACCACATTAACTGTTCTGGTTGGGTGTTCATAGAAAAGCGCTAATATAATTTCCTATGTCATCTCATATCCACCCAGCTTAAAATACTTGGGGAAGGGATATGTCAGCTTGTGGCCCTGATTCCCTACATAGAATCTGTGGGTCCATCATCAGTCAGCTCCAATAAAACCATACCCCTACTCCTGACCTTGGCCCTCTCGTCTCAAACAAGAGAGATGCGTGAGGGATTGCTGCTCTCTTGTCTTACCAGTGAAGACATCCTTCAAAATATAAACCAATCTTTACAAAACTAAAGAAAACTTTTTAAAACAATGAAAAATCTATATTCCCTAAAATCTTAGGAAATGTACAGAACTGATTTTTTACTAAATTATTATGAGTTCAGCTACATCTCACAGTAAAGCTGCACAAGACAGAAGAAATGCTCTGTAAACAAGGGCAAGGGATGGGGTGAGGAAATCACTGAAAAAATATTAAGTCCTCTGAGCAACATGGGATGTGCAATTTTCATTGCGCTCTGAGACATACTTGTGTGGCCTTGTTGCTTCTATTGATCACTGTAGGTCTTTCCTAATAGAGTTACAAGACGTTTTCAGTTGCAGACTTAGAAACCTGTGGGAAATGGGATCCAATCATTTGGCTGCTCTGTTTCTGTAAGGCTAGCTCTGTCTTGTTGCTACTGCTCTGTTGGGCTTTAAACACAATACCAGTACATCTAAGGCTGAGAAGCAAGGCACACATTGTGCTGGCACAGCTTATGATTTTCTGTGTAACAAGAACCAAACCCTTCCGGTCAGTTACAAAGTACAGCTAATTTTATTTTTCTTTGTTATGGAACTGTGCTTCTGATTTCCAACAAAGCTGTGAGTGTAGGAAGAAGGTGGGAAACATTAAAAAGTATTTTATGCTCTTTTACCACACCAATAGGTATAGCAATGAATGAACAGAGAGCATTTTTTAATGCTATATTGAGGCAGAAGGTATTGGAAATACAGAAATCTCTATGAAAATAGATGTTATCTTAAGAAAGAAACCCAAGGCACAGGGGAATTCAGTAAGAATCTGTATTTTGCATTCTTAGTTGCATCAAAACAAACAAAATATATTAGTGTTTTGCTTTATCAGAGCTGCAATAAAAGTTAATTTAGAAAAGAAGGGGAAATGTGTACATTTGAAAAAAATTCTACTGAAAACATTGCATAAACAAGATACCATGAACAATTAATGATTTACAAACTGAAGACTGAAATAAAATACAAACTACTCTCCCAGTGGAAAATAGTAATCTATGTAATTTAAGATGCTTATGGATACATATATATTTTATTTAAAGTATAGATAAAATTCAAGGCAAAGCTTGATCCAGCAAGCTGAGGAAATATTTCGGCTTATGCTGATATGTCATGAAGTTTACAGAGCACAAAACCTTACAGAATCAGGCCCATCACTGCTCTTCCAAGCCTTTTAAAAGGACTGATTGTAGGTTCAAGGGACTTAGCTTAGGATTCCAGCAAGAGAGTGGTGTAATTTGGTTGCAAACACAGGAGAAGGTAAAGGGACTCCATTACATGCATATTTTTATGGATTTACTAATGTTAAAAAAACCAAAACAAAACAAAACTAAATGCTTTATAACAGGATTTCTTTTCTCAATGAGAACACAGCACCAGACACAAGGACAAAATTCATCATTGTAAAGTAGTAACAGGTTTCTGTTTTGTCCCTTTTTGAGACACACCCCTTTCATCATGTCAGCATGACAGTGCTGAGATTAGTGGCACTCTGAAACAGCCAAAACACTTCCGTGTTTGATTTCATAGTTAAGATTTCTTTACCTTTACAGTGTAAAGGGTCAATCATAGTCTGGATATCCTTCCTAGGAAACAACACAATGCATGCAAATTTATATGCTTATAAGCTGAAAAGTCTACTTGATTACATCACTGTAACTAAATGATTACTCTGACTCCAGTGTAGTTCACCAAGATCCTAGGAAACAGAGTTTCTGTGGTATGCATTCCACTCTGCAAGACATTATCTAAGGAGTCTATACAAGCAAGAGAGTGGCAGGGGTAGGAATCTCTCCAAACTGGAGAAGAATGAAACACAGCACAAAACTACATAGGAACATTTAACAGCCCAAAGAGGATGATATGGTCCATGAAGACCTGCCCTCCTAACCTCAGGAAATACAAATCAATCTGTGTTTCATCATCTGAAACTTGAACTTCCAGCTAGTAGCTCGATGCTCTTCCCCCTGCCTTCTTCAAAAACTTCTTCTTGAACTGATTTACACTATTTGCTTCTACTGCTGACTTCGGCAGTTTGTTCCAGACCGTATTTCAACTACCCTTTGTGTAAAACTGTTCTGTCTGAATATATCGGAGTCCCTAAATTCTGGTACACATATTGGAGTGGTTACAGAAGTAATTTTAGTGTGGCTGGCAGCTGGCCTAACTCGTGCTCTGATCTCTCTTCCCCTCCTTCAACCGAACAGTTAATACTTTGCCATCAAAGACAGGGCTGCTACAAAGAGATCGTGCTCCAGCCAAGCACCCAGGGGGACATCGCTTGAACCTGTCATGTATTGGCAGGTCGCTGGAGCCAGAGCAGCCTTCCCAAACCTTAGAGGGGAAACAAAGTAGTGAAGAGCAAAGAGTAAGCAAATAAAGGGGATGGGAACTCTACATCTTACTGTGCTAAACAATTTGATCCTATTCACAGATTCTTTATTTGCTTTCTAGAAATATTTTCATAGGTAACTATTGGTTAAAAGAGAAAAAAAACAACAACAAAAAAGTATTTTTATAAATAAACCTCTACCATAAGGTTTTACATCATCACCTTAAAAGCTTGACAGAGTCATCTAGGGAGCAATCAGGAGCAAGACAATACCATTCCACATTCAGAGTGAATAATAAATATTGGGAATCGTATTTACAGCAAATATTTGGCAAGCTTATTTCTCTATAGGTCTCAAATATATTGACATAAATAATGTGCAAAATAAAGTTGAATACAGAGATTTGTGAAAAAAAAAACCACTTCATTGCTTCATTCTTTTTTTGGTTTTCATTTTGAATCAAATAGGGACTAAATTTGATGAAACCTCAACTGCAGCTGTAGGTTGGCAATTAAATGGTTGAAAAGAAATGGGAGAGAGAATAGCAGCCTCCAGATCTTGAATAAATTGTCAGTTGATCTTAAAAGATAGATATAGGATTCTTAATTTTGACTTCTGAGGATCTGCATTTTCTAAAAGATTATTATTGCCAAGTGTCTTTTGAAATCTACTTTTCTGCATGAACTAAGGTTAGGAAAGAGGTAATCTATCATGTGTGCCATAACTTTTAAATGAAGGTGACATTTTTTTCCCAGGCAGAACAACTTTCATCAGGAATATTTTTGGAAATTTAGAAAATCTCTTTGATGTCAGAAAAACTGTTTCTCTCATTCTTTTGAAGCAGACAAAAGGTCGATGTTAATTGCAATATGTTGTAAATCATATAGATTACTTTCAAGAAAATATTTAAGGGAGATATCTTATATGTGACATTCATTCTTCAGCCAGCCAGACATGCAAGACGCTTAATTTATAAAGAATTAAAAGGATGGAAGACTCTTGCAAAATAAAGAATTAAATGAAATTCTTCTGTTTTGTTACCAATTCACAGATATCATCTTTTCTTATTTATGGAGGAAAGTGTATTACTCATAACATGCAGACTTGCAAATTCAGCAGAAACATAAATTATGAGCCTAAAACTCAAATTCTTTCAAAGGATCTGTAAAGCTAAAAGTTTTGAGTAGCTTGGATAGAACAAATGGACAGGAAAAGATAATGCATCTTTTGAAAAACAAACCTGCAAAGATGTTATGCTCAATTACTTTGACAAAAGATTTGGAAACCAACAATATCCCCTGTGGAATACCACTGCTAAGCTAGAATGTTAAATCAAGAGCTCAAAGTTAAGCAAGAATAATGTAGTGTAAACCACATTAAATGCGTAAAAATGCATCCTTAAAGCTAGAACCCACTTGGATATTTAATAAATAATTATTACTACATTCACAGAGAGGAAAATAAATAAATAAATAGATAAGTTGCTGGGACCAAGTGTGACTAAAAGTATCATTTTGAATATTACATGGAGTAACAGTGGGATTGGGCAGGCCACATTCTCAGCGGCAAGTTCTGTGGTGATCAGTCAGAGAGCTAAAAGGTTGTTTTACAATCTAAACTAAGCTTCAGAAAACAGTCTTTCAGGTTTGTCTTTATAGGCAATAAAAAACTCTCCTAGAACCTGAGACAGGAAGGGGGAGCTGTGTTTGAAAGGTTTTTAGAAGACTGAGAATAGCTATGGTTGTCATGCTGGTGGCCAACAGAAAACTACTATATAATAAGGATGGCTACCAGCAAGCTACTGGATAAACGTGCCACAGAAACCTCAGCAATGGCTTGGTTTATTTTCAAAGAATGCTTTCATCCAAACTGCACAACAAGCAGGGTTTGCATGCAAGCAGAAGCTTGCCCAGAAGAAAGGAGATGTCTCCAGCTAAATACTGCAGGACCAGGACAGAGGAACTGTTGGGAAGAGACAGTTTCCAAACAGCTGATGTTATCAGTACTATTCATCACTTCATCACTGTATATGTTTGGGAAGCCTCTGCATTTGGGACATATCTACCTCAATGCTGATGTTGAGTAACAAGGAATGAAATGCGGGCTGCTTCTGAGGGATCAGAGCGATGTTGCCAAAAAAGCGCTAAAAATAGGAGTTCAGTTTAAGCCAGTCATTTCATATTATCTTCACTGACATGGCAAGTCCATAATTTTGGCTCTACAGGAAAAAAAAAAGGATCATCTTTCTGAATTACAGGACTAACAAACAGGGCTGCTGCGTATGCAGCTAGGGGAGGCTGGGGTCTGAAAGGGCCACAACACTTAGGTGGATGTTAGATATCTTGATTTCCTGTACTAGGACATAACTGACAGGGTTACATACAAGTATAAGAACTAGGTAAAATTAGGTTAATTGTTGTACCATTTTAACTTACCTGTTCTAGATGTTTCCCATGAATATTTGAGATCTGTGCTCTAGGTAAGACGTGTCACAAGATCAGCATTGCTACACTTCTTGCCAATCAGTAAGGGGCCATTATTCACCTGGAAAAGGATGAATATGTTGACTGATGTCAAAAGCAGCTACGTAAGTTGAAAGGACAACAAACATGGAGAAATACAGAGCACACAACCGTGGCTTTAATGTTAATGGGTTTTTCCCATCAGGTAATGCTGTATATGAAATAATAATGGTGCTAACTAAAATATTAGTTACTACTTGATGATGAGACTTTATATCTTTCTGTAAACCTCTTATTGACACTAGCATAATCTCCTGTGAATAAGGAAGAACAAAGTCCTATATTGATATCTGGTGTATGTAATGTGTCCTCTCCACAGAATTAATTTGATCTGTCTGGCTTGGAGCATGTACTGCTGACTAGCCATGCTCCCTCTGTGCTTTTATTTCTTGAAGATGCAGCTTGTTCTGGTGTTTCCCATATTGGCTACCTACTGAATGGGAGTAAGAGCAAAGACTTAATAATGTCAGTCTACTGATAATCCCTGTTCTGTGGGATGCAAACAGTAAGCACCCATCCTTCAATTTATGAACTGACAGATAGCTCTTAGAGAACTTTCACTTCTAAATTGTTAAGTAAAAGATAAAAGAAGGGGAAAAAAGGCTAAGAAATTATACAGTTACTGAATTACTGCAGTGAACAGTATTGATTGACAAATCTAGTCCCAAAAATCAGAATTAAAATTAACTGCACTTACTGTATTAATCAGTCATATTGCAGAGTTTGAAAGGATGGCATTAAAATGAACAAATGCTATGAAAGATATAGGCAAAATATAATTATAATATAAAAATATTTGCAAGTAAAATTTTATACTAGAATAACACATCTTTGTAAGTTCAGAAACTTTGCATCACTCAGAGGGAGTGTGTAATTACTTACCTTAAAACTTTCTCAAAAAGTACTAATACAAGGGATATAGCTATCAATCAAAATCAAATTAGATGGGTTTATTGCACTCAAAGCAATACAATTTTATTTTTCTGAAGAGATTTATTTACATAGTGAGATTAAAAATGTCTCAGATTTATGCACCAACGGCAGGAACATGATTTCCTAGGTTTTAAACCTTTAATGCAATAACCTTTACCCTGGTCTGCGATAAGCCTATGTCAGCATTTATAAAGTAAGATCTTTCTAGCTGTTTGGTCCAGTATAATAAACCACTTCCTTCTTCTGTGTTAAATGATAAATTCTATTCCTTTAAAGTCTCTTTCTTTTAATCCAGCATTCTCTTTCTGTTTTCCTCCTCTTCCATAGTTCTACCTCCAGATCTAGAACAATTCCAGGAAACTTTTTCAATAGATTCTTTTGAGTATTTCTCTGGAAAAACACTGACGCCTAAAAGGTTCATCTGGAAGAAAATCAGTGGTGGCACTGCTTGGGATTTAAAAGGATTGGAGACTTAAAAGACCTCCAGCTTGCTCTGCTAATGTAAAATAGGGTGTTTTCATCCAAGGAAGACCACTATACCAAAGGACAAATTCATGATACTGATATGCACGTGGAGTCACACATGCACATGAAAGCATGTTTTCTTTGCTGGCTTCTGTCATTAAGACTGTCCTCCTGCATTGAATAATTGAACATACCAAAATCACAATCCTACATAGCCATATCATTTACTGTCTACCTTTCAATTAACTCCATATTTTCCAGACTTTGACCAACAAATATTGTCAGCTTTCCCTTAAGAACAGCCCTAGATGCTGCTTTTCTTTCCAGTCCTTCAAGTCTCACATTTGTTATTCTTTCTTCTTTTCATGAAGTGCATTAGCAATGTTACAAGGCCAGAGATGACTACATCAGAGTAATACAGAAAGGACTCATATGTTTCCAAACATTTAAAAAATTCTATAGTTGCTCTCCTACAAATAAAACAGGCATTCAAAACACAGAATTCACTTATGCACTGTGGCCGTTTCCCTCTAAAAACATGAGAGGAGGGATTACTAGTAGGGCACTGAAGGGACATGCTCAGTTTGTTAACAAGGCACATTTACTTCATTAGGCCATGACATACGTTGATACCTGCTTCCCATATCTCCATAATCGCCATGACAAAGAGCAGGACTTCTGTTTGCTATACAGCTTTCTGGATCACTGAAGATGATTTTGAGAGTTTTGCTGCACAGATTCTGCCAATTTGTGTTCAGGCTCTTTTAAAAACTAGAACAAGTAGCTGAACAAGCATCAGCCATAGGAGGCAAGTCTGAGTATCCAGGCTGCACAGTACCTATGACAAAGGAACAAGTAATCAATAACTAGGCTCCTTATAATTTACTGCTGTACAAGACAAGTGAATTGAGTAACCAACACTGCTGACATGATGGTGGCCAAAGGAGAGCTGGACTTTTTAAAAGCTTTCAGAGGTTTAGTCTTTGATCTTGTGTTTAATCTTCTTGCTCATCCTATTTTATCTCCTCACAAACAAACCAAGTTCTTTTGATACACAAAAAAAAAAAAAAAACAAACAAAANAATTTGATCTGTCTGGCTTGGAGCATGTACTGCTGACTAGCCATGCTCCCTCTGTGCTTTTATTTCTTGAAGATGCAGCTTGTTCTGGTGTTTCCCATATTGGCTACCTACTGAATGGGAGTAAGAGCAAAGACTTAATAATGTCAGTCTACTGATAATCCCTGTTCTGTGGGATGCAAACAGTAAGCACCCATCCTTCAATTTATGAACTGACAGATAGCTCTTAGAGAACTTTCACTTCTAAATTGTTAAGTAAAAGATAAAAGAAGGGGAAAAAAGGCTAAGAAATTATACAGTTACTGAATTACTGCAGTGAACAGTATTGATTGACAAATCTAGTCCCAAAAATCAGAATTAAAATTAACTGCACTTACTGTATTAATCAGTCATATTGCAGAGTTTGAAAGGATGGCATTAAAATGAACAAATGCTATGAAAGATATAGGCAAAATATAATTATAATATAAAAATATTTGCAAGTAAAATTTTATACTAGAATAACACATCTTTGTAAGTTCAGAAACTTTGCATCACTCAGAGGGAGTGTGTAATTACTTACCTTAAAACTTTCTCAAAAAGTACTAATACAAGGGATATAGCTATCAATCAAAATCAAATTAGATGGGTTTATTGCACTCAAAGCAATACAATTTTATTTTTCTGAAGAGATTTATTTACATAGTGAGATTAAAAATGTCTCAGATTTATGCACCAACGGCAGGAACATGATTTCCTAGGTTTTAAACCTTTAATGCAATAACCTTTACCCTGGTCTGCGATAAGCCTATGTCAGCATTTATAAAGTAAGATCTTTCTAGCTGTTTGGTCCAGTATAATAAACCACTTCCTTCTTCTGTGTTAAATGATAAATTCTATTCCTTTAAAGTCTCTTTCTTTTAATCCAGCATTCTCTTTCTGTTTTCCTCCTCTTCCATAGTTCTACCTCCAGATCTAGAACAATTCCAGGAAACTTTTTCAATAGATTCTTTTGAGTATTTCTCTGGAAAAACACTGACGCCTAAAAGGTTCATCTGGAAGAAAATCAGTGGTGGCACTGCTTGGGATTTAAAAGGATTGGAGACTTAAAAGACCTCCAGCTTGCTCTGCTAATGTAAAATAGGGTGTTTTCATCCAAGGAAGACCACTATACCAAAGGACAAATTCATGATACTGATATGCACGTGGAGTCACACATGCACATGAAAGCATGTTTTCTTTGCTGGCTTCTGTCATTAAGACTGTCCTCCTGCATTGAATAATTGAACATACCAAAATCACAATCCTACATAGCCATATCATTTACTGTCTACCTTTCAATTAACTCCATATTTTCCAGACTTTGACCAACAAATATTGTCAGCTTTCCCTTAAGAACAGCCCTAGATGCTGCTTTTCTTTCCAGTCCTTCAAGTCTCACATTTGTTATTCTTTCTTCTTTTCATGAAGTGCATTAGCAATGTTACAAGGCCAGAGATGACTACATCAGAGTAATACAGAAAGGACTCATATGTTTCCAAACATTTAAAAAATTCTATAGTTGCTCTCCTACAAATAAAACAGGCATTCAAAACACAGAATTCACTTATGCACTGTGGCCGTTTCCCTCTAAAAACATGAGAGGAGGGATTACTAGTAGGGCACTGAAGGGACATGCTCAGTTTGTTAACAAGGCACATTTACTTCATTAGGCCATGACATACGTTGATACCTGCTTCCCATATCTCCATAATCGCCATGACAAAGAGCAGGACTTCTGTTTGCTATACAGCTTTCTGGATCACTGAAGATGATTTTGAGAGTTTTGCTGCACAGATTCTGCCAATTTGTGTTCAGGCTCTTTTAAAAACTAGAACAAGTAGCTGAACAAGCATCAGCCATAGGAGGCAAGTCTGAGTATCCAGGCTGCACAGTACCTATGACAAAGGAACAAGTAATCAATAACTAGGCTCCTTATAATTTACTGCTGTACAAGACAAGTGAATTGAGTAACCAACACTGCTGACATGATGGTGGCCAAAGGAGAGCTGGACTTTTTAAAAGCTTTCAGAGGTTTAGTCTTTGATCTTGTGTTTAATCTTCTTGCTCATCCTATTTTATCTCCTCACAAACAAACCAAGTTCTTTTGATACACAAAAAAAAAAAAAAAACAAACAAAANAAAAAACCAAACAAAAAAGTGTAATAAAGGTTCCTAGCTAACACCCTCAGATACCATGCAGCTGTCTGAGGAGGATATATTTGGCCCATGTACCATTGCCATTGACCAGGGTAGTAGGAGTATTGAAAATAGACAGTAGCAGTACTTTGCTCTCTGCTGCTCATTTCCTCTGTACCTCCTATGTCACATCCTTGTGTTTATGTAGAACTAATGGGCTGAGCACAGATATTACACGTGCCATGCAAATCTGCTACTCTTGTGAGGGTATAGCACTGCTGGATTTTGCCAGCTCAGTACTTCGTATCTGAGGATGTACAATGACTGGAATATACTGTATTTGAACCTGCTTCTGAAAGGGGTTGGACTAGATGATCTCTAAAGGTCCCTTCCAACCCTACCATTCTATGATTCTATGATTTTGAAAGTGCTCATCAGCTGTCCTGAGCATAGTCCACATTAACAGATATTGCTGGGGTGCCGTGTGTGAAATGATAGAACTAATGAACACATGATAAGCTTTTCTGTAACAGGTGAACAACAACACAGCATAGCAATACCTTGAGATCAAACAAAGGTAAATTATCCAGTTAGCAATAAAGGTTGATCATTACAGTCCAAATAAATCAATTTGCAATACTGCAAATCTACTACTGCAAAATACAATATCATTGTGAACTGCATCTCTCCCAACCCACTGATGACCTCAGGGAATTTTCAGGAATATTGCTTCTATTTTCTGTCTTTTCATCCCTAATGTATACAGGCAGACTTAGCTACGTCTGCGACAAGAGACACCATTATACTTCAAGAAAAAAAAAAAAAATGACCGTTCCCATTTACTGAATGCCAAATTTCATATATTCAGTTCATCGATGCTCCACACTAGACTTTCAACTAAGCTACTAAACAAGATGGGCTCAAATCTCTAAAATTAGTAGGATAGAAACAACATTTTTTTCAACTGCAGCATGAAACCACAGCAAGAAAAACTGAGCTAACATGTTAAAATATGAAAAACTACCATTATATTTAAGCTGCTTCTAGGAAAGAATATTACATTTATTATTGTGAATAAATTCAGTTTTACCCCATGCATCAGACATTAGGCTTTATTTTTCTGTATAAAATAAATATAGCTGGAGTATAAGATTATGACTTCACTATTATTTTGTAAAATCATTTAATTTAAATAGAGATGCCAATTCACATGATACCATAAAACTGAAAACAGAACCATCAAATTATTGTGCAACTCAAACACATTATACATGAAGACAACACAGGTAGACTTTCTTGTGAAACTTTTGGGTTTTATCACTGTATAACGATTTGTTGCACTATTTATAGGATAAACAATAAATCCAACATGATTCATCATATTAGCCAATAAATCATGAGACAAATCATTAGGCAGAGTGATAAAATCAAGTGTTTTAGAAATAAGTTAATCTATGATGCCAATGCCTAATCTAAACAGTTGCTTAAAAACCTTATTTACTAATCATTTTTTACATAAAGAAAGACTGATGATTATGTAGATTAAATGTGTACTTCTTTGTATAAGCAGTAGATAATCACATGCTTAGTGCTGGTCTGTTTAGAAAGAAAGAAAAAGATTTTGAAAACCCACTGGGAAAAAAAGTAACATCAGTTTGATTGGTTTTGAACATTATGAAGGGCTGTTTGCACCACTGGTGAGCCTGCCCTAGATCTAGGTGAAGAAATAGTTAATTAAAAGCATGCTGCAAGGTTGCTGGAAAGATATTATCTTTACTTATAAATTCCATAATGTCTTAATTAACAATTTCATTAAGATGTGATGGTTGGTTCTAATCCTTCTTCATTCTTCGGTTTGAATATAACCCTGTAGTCTTTCTCATTTGTGACAACTGTGTTTATAGCTTCTCTACCCATAGAGCTTCATGGCACTTTGAATTATGCTCAAGAGTATATGGGCATCACGTCACATTTGTGTGCCTGATATCATACATGACTAGCTGCGCTCCAGCCAGGGTCCTTAATGTACATTCTACAGATGGACTACCCTCTGAATGCTTAGCCAGATATTAAGTTAAATCTTTTTGGAGTCAAGCTTGTTTCACATCAGTTATACAAACATATTGGTTCCTTTAAAAGGACAAATGCACCGAGTAAGACAGAGAATCTAGGTCGTAAATCTAGGAAAATCATTTTAAATTTTAGTTTAGGCTTTAAATTTTAAAATCTCTTCTTTGGGAATTATTGTTATCTGTGGAGGGTTGTGTTCATTTATTTTATCCCAAAGAAAGGTAGCTGAGCAAAATTTATCAAGTAGGTAAGCAGCATAGATGGCTTAAACATGAAAGAAACATAAGCAGTAAGGTAACCTCCTTCCTTCTCACTTTCTGTTTTGTATTAACATGCAACAAGCCTGACAAGATAGTGACAAACCAACATGATATTTTCCAGTTCAAGATTTTTCCTCAAAAAGGGGAAAAAATATGTTAACATTTGTACGCTGCTGCCTGTCTATCTATTTATCACATTAGGACTGTGTCATACATACTGTACCTTCTTGATAAGGCTAATCTTGAGAGCAAGGTATTTTCCTTTAACTGAAAGAATATGTTTGAGGAACAAGAGCATCTGTAATTAGGGCTGTGACCAACTGTTTACTTGTCACATGGAGTTGAGTGAACAAACCCCTCCAGCTCACAAAGTACATTGGGAAAGGAAAAGAAGGGGAAAGCCTGGCACTGGGAGGGAGGCTGAGTCAGAGAGGCTGAAGGAAGCAGAGAGCATATTGTTTGGTTTGGTTTTTTTTCTTGCTTTTTATCTCAATCCATACAGCATGTTTTGTAAAAGATGTCTGAGAGGTGAATAGGGAAGTGATAGTCATTTTATGCTTTATGCAGTATAGGTGGGGATCATTGTCTGTATCTTTGTTTTATAATGTATACATATACAATGTAATAACCAGGAGCACATCAGAATCATATGATTGCAGTCTCTTGCTACTCTTTCAGAACTTGCTTATCTTTTGCTTCACTTTTTTCCTGATGACACTTAAGGTCAGATTTTTAAAGGCACTTAGATGCCTCATTTTACTGAAATCAATGGGAGCTAGGTGCTTAAACATCTTTGAAGAACTAGCCCTTTAATGTTTATTAACAATGTCTCAGATGAGGGTACATTCTAGAAAACATAATAATTGCCTTCCTTTATTAACTGTGGTGTGTTGAGATAAGATAGAATCAAGTCCTCAGACTCATCTCCTCTCAATGATTTCCTAAATGAGATCAGTTCCCACTTACATCCTGAATGACCAAGGGTGACTAAATCAGAGCAGTGAAGTACATTTACACCCTTGAAATTAAAATCATCTTGCAGACACTTTTCCCACTTTTTGTTGCTGATCCACTTTTTTCAAGTCTCAAAATGTTTGCTATTTTTCTTCAATATTCAGCTACTTTAACTACAAGAAAATATCTCCCTTTTCTCTTTAAGTAAAAATGAAATTTTTTTACCCTTGGGAGCTTAGACACTCGCTAATTATGGAATTACAGCTAAATCAGAATTATTTCCTTGTATTTTTGCCCTCATGCTTTCAGTCTTGTGGATTCACATATACTTTGTTCATCAGTGCACGGCACAAATCAGAGCAGCCTCTAAGACAGCCCTGAGGTTCAGAATACATGCTTAAATACACCTTTGGATAGAAAAATTACAAAGGAAAAAAAGTCACTTCTAACAGAACTCTTTGGGTTACTGGTAGAGAGAAGTAAGGGACACAGAGAGAGACAGACCTTCAGCATCAACGGAGAATCTTTTCACCCATTAGAATGAGCTTTGTATCAAGCCTCAACTGAACCTTCTCAGGTTCAAGTTAGTATGTATCAGCATTTCCCTGGAGAGACAGGTTTCCATCAGTACACACTTGTATCTTTTTCTCAACTAAGGACACTCTTGCTTACTGTATTATTGGTGGTAACCTTTCTCCATTTTTGTCTCCTACAAGCTTGATGGTCACATCTTCTCTAGAAAATTTCTACTGATGTCTTTACCACCACTGAAACTTTTTTTTTTTTTTTTCTGTCATGGTTCTCTTTTTCATTGTCATTTCTCTATTTTACTCTTCTTTTTCTCTGAACATTTTTCTCTTCAGATTCTCTCCATTTTTAACATTTCTCTCCCTTTCTTTTCTCTTCATCTCTTCCTACACGCTCTTCTCCCACATTTTCCTTCAGTCCTGCTTTTCATTTTCTCTACTGTAAACTAGTTGATCAACATTAGACACAGAAAGTGGCAATCACCACAGGTAAGATAGATATCAAAATTTTGTCACTATGTCAAATCCATGTTCAAACCTATTTGAAAATGTGATTGATGAGAAACTGTGAGAGTATCTATCCTCTCTTCAGGCATCTTCTCATTCTAGTTCCTCATATCCCCATGTGCTCTCTTCACAGGGAAAATGTCAGAGGGAACAGAAATAAACTTCCAGTAGCAAGTCACTTAGTTTCACGTTAAGATCAGCATGAGGGCTTGACTTGGAGTGTATCTATTCATTCCCTCTTCTCCTTCCTCTCAACTCAGCCAGTGTCCTGTAAAAGAGCACACGTATATTATAACAACTCTCTTCCTTTACCTTGACAATTTTATCTACCCATAGTGACAGACCAAAAGACCACCCCTCTGCACAGTGAACATTATGTACTAATACATCATGATATGTATTTAAAGCACTACCAGCTGTCAGAACAGTGAGGAGTTTGAGATCAAACTTACTGCAAGACACTCTCTCAACTTTTCACACCACTTGCTGGGTAATGTCCAACACAACAAGGTTGGGGGGCCGGGGTGGGGGGGGGGTGTTGTGTTTGTTTTAGCCTAATTTTCTTTTTTTTTCTTCTGTGTAAATCTTCAGCTGATTTCCTGGAAGTCTCACTCTGCATCTAAGATACATGTAACGTGGGGATTATTTGCTAATCAGTTCAACTGCTAAGGAGATCACATTCATGTACCATTTCTGCAGAAGCAGTGACTCCTGGTCACACAATCTCTCCAGAGTAACTGTTTCTAAAGCCTGTTAAATCAATTTTAACACTCTTCTGTTTAATAACAGCATAAAACACAACCCTGCATGGATTTAATTAGAGCCATGCAATCTACATAAAGCAAACAGAACAGTAGTACATTGAAAGAAACCCACTGATTATCCCAATAAATTCAAGACTGACTGGACAGGTACTTCTTAAAAATTAAATTTTTGAGGTATTATGATTAGCAAAACTACCTTGACGGTCATTCACAGCTAAAATTACAGTGTTCCAAAGACCTGCCCTATCCAAAATGTCTGATGAAGTCTACAGGCACTCTGTACCTATTTATATGCAGTATCAGGGCTATTTCAAACACTGATATGGGGTTTTTTTCCTATCACTATTCAACCCAGATGTTTTCAAAGTGATAATCAGGTCATGTGGGAACTGCATGGCTAAAAAAGCAAGTAGCACTGAAACTGTATTCCTTTAAATTTTTATACGCGTAGATTTTAGGGTCAAAGATTAAGAGGTTCTTATCTAAAACATCCAAAACAATTTCTAAAGTAGTGTTGCAAAAACATTTTCCAGTGAATTACTTTCAAAATTACATTTTAAAAAGAAACACATCACCATATTTTCTGTGGGCTTGAAAGCTTATGTTAAGTTTCCAAATAAGTCAATTCTATAAAGATAACATCTTTAAAAAAAAAAAAAAAGTGTTGCAAGCTAATACTGTAACATAACAAATAAGCCTTAATTAAAATTTAAATTGAAATCTGTATTGGCTAATCACTCCTGTACAGGAAATATTTTAATGCAAGGGTTTCAAAAGCTCTATGGTCAAACGTTTAGGTACTTAGTACCTATAATTGGGGTAAAAATGTCAAAGTCTTCAGTTCACCAGAATATAAGGAGATTTACTAAAGTGCTTGATGTCCATCTGTTCCTACTGTGACATTTACCAATTAATTTCTACACACAGGTTAGCACCCAAAATCCTGAAGTCTCTGGAGAATCTGGATGTGTTTTGACAAACTATCGGAGCACAGGTAGAAACTCTGTTTTAAAATCTAGTTCCAACTGCAGATGATGGATTATGCTGAAAATCTCTCGTTTGACCATTAGCACTGCAGTGCCACGTTTCTTTTTCTTTGCAGTTTTTCTGATGTATACTTGCATTAACATAAAAATTGCATTTTTTGTTTAATTCACACACAACTTTTTTCTGATCACCTTATTACATATCTGCCAACTATACTACCTATACTACACTCAGATACTACACTCAGATCACTTAGGCCACACGCGAAAGCCAGCTTCAGATGAAGACTGAATGAAAATCATCCCGAGAGATCAGTATATGGTCAAATTTGCTGACCCATTAGCCCATTCATTACTGACAGAGGTAAATAGCTGTAAGAATATTAACAATGAGAACTGAGGCAGCCATGAAGCCCTATCTGAGGTGATTTGACCCTATACTTTTAACCCATTATAAAGAATCAATAAAAGCCAAAGTCAGCAAAGTGAATACATATCATATTTAAATCTAATTAAAGGTTATTTTTGTACGGATTTCTAGTACTTATCAGTAGGAATAATTTCATCTTCCAGTCATGATCTCTTTGTACATATTCAACACTACATATTACTGAAAGCACGCAGCTGACTTCCTAAATAGTCTCTAAGAGATAATGACTCTTTTTCTTGTGTTTTGATTCATATTTTATAGTAAAGTAACTTTTAAATTTCCCCCAACACAATATCATTTCAATGTTTTCCTATTAGAAAAATCCTGTGTCTGGCATTTTAAAAAAAATATTCATAACCCTACATTTCCACAATAAAATGCTACTGCAATAAAGTGATTTATGCACTATTTTTTTTTTAATCTGTCAAAACCTGCATAAGTTGTTTAAGCACTAGGAATGAGAAGCAGCAACAATGAAGATGTGCTGCCTTCACATTTGGCCACATGCCACAACTCTGAAGAGGAGTCCATCTAGAACATGCGGTGCTTTACCCTGTTGAGCAAGATATCAGCTTTGTTTTTTTCCCCTAAAGTAAAACATTTTTGACAAGCAGCTCATCTATAGCCACTTCACAGAGCATTTCTTTCATTTGCATTCTCATTAGAAAAACATGATTTTATGAAATGGAACGTGGAAGTACTCACCACAGAGTGAAAACAGGGAACCCCACATCCAAGGTGATAATCCAAACCAAGCTGACAGCCGATAGAATGCTAGATCCATGATTGGCAATTTAAGCAACACTAAGTGAAATATGAGCAGCAACATCACATCACAAATCATTGAAACAAAGGGACTCAACCTTTTTCAGGTTAACTTACTAGGGGCTGGACAAAACAAGAATGGACACTTTATAGGAAAAGAAATATAATGTTTCTAAACACTTTCCCCATTTTGCAAATTTTAGAGGCAGAAAATAATGCTTTAACTACATTATTATTGACAAAAGAATACATTTGGCTCATCCTAGTGCTTTGATTTTATTGTTAGAAATTCTCCAGGTTTATAAGTATACCATGCCAAGTTTTAAACATATTGTAATGGAGACAATTTCCAACCAGTTCCAGGGAGGCACAAATGCAGAAGTCATTAACAAATAATGGGTTTTGTGTGCATGCTGATTTTTTATTT
>WBNH01008226.1:115000-156770 GCA_013401255.1 Urocolius indicus
GCCCAAGGGACAGCAAGAAGAGCTTATATTTATCAACTTCAAATCTACTGTTGCTGTTCAATTAAAGGTCCAAATTAGTATTGATATTTCCTACAGTGCAAAGAACTTTGAATGGAAAGTGAACTGAAATAAGTGTGTTAGCAATCCATAGAAGAGATAGAAGTTAGAAGTTACAAAGAAAGAATATTCGAACAACACATGCTTTACCTGGCGACTGAAAGCAAGGCACAAAAAGCAGATATTCACAATTCAATAGCATTTTAAATGATTACAGAACAAATATGTGGCCCTTACACCTGCTTACTTGGAGTCTCAGCTCTTATAAACATACATATTGTGGAGCAGTTACTTGTCATAAAGGATATCTATCAAGAGACTTCTGACTACTTAATTTACTCAAAAGAGTTTTAACTGTTAAATGATTCGTGTTCATTTTGCTAAACTCTTTAATTTTTAACATACACATAGAATCTTGGATTTAATTCATATATTTACATATTCCTACACTTCTAATACTGCTAACATAGAGCTTATTGCTAAATTAGTGATGAAAATGAGCCTCACGTCCATCTGCTTTGCCCATCTTCTTTCAAATCCAAGACATACTTAACAAAGGACAACATACAAACTTATCTCTAATAATAAATCTATTATCTGCACAAAGACAAAACTACACTTTTCTAATTTTTTATAATGAAATTTAGAAGTTTCACATTTCATAACTTATCATATGTGACCACATTCCAAGAGACCCTATGGGGGTTAGGCTAAGGGCAAGGAAGTCGTTTCCTTCCTTATAGAGCTTCTTTGTGTTACAGAAAAATATCAAACAAAAGTAACCAAGAGAGTGGAAGGCCTTAACAGTGGTGCAAAAACATACCATATTTTGGTGTGTCAACAATGTGACTCCTCAGTGGATCAATTATCTTCAATGCAGTACTATGGACATCACGAAAAAAGGCACTTAAACTTTATGAGAAAGCAGTCATTCACCTAGGTTTAGCTCAGTCACAATATACTTCACATTTCTATATTAAACAAGAAATTAACAAGGATCATAATGAAGAAATTGCCAGTCTCCATCATAGACTATGTTTTCTTTTAAAAGCAAATGTGTTTGCTCTACTTTCCCAAAAAGATTTTAAAGATACCTTACACATGACTTTGGCCTTAAATTCTCATTAACTATGTTTTCTTTCTTTGAAATAACTGCTATCTGGGATTACCCAACAAACCAGACAAACTTTATAAAGAAGAATCTAAAAAAATCTCTTAATGGGCTGAAAGCTCTAACCCCAAACAGATGGGATACCATTACTAACATGCAGGTCTCTAAAATCTATCATCATTATAAAAAGCTTGGACATTGTTAAACTGGGGATGCTGTGTGCCCAGCTGGATTAATTAATACCCACTATTCATTGACCTTTCACTGAGAATGTGGACAATCATTCCCTCAAAGACAGATGATTCTCTCACTGGCCTTACCTTGATGATGCATACAGAGCCTTTTGATGCAAAGGGAGAAAAAAAACATAAGAGTACAAGCCCGGCTCAAGTGATGTTTTCTTCTACGTTAAATTTCACAGTGTATTACAAAAACTGCATCACTAAGTTCCCAGTGCAAAATTCAGAACACCAGCCCACAGCTCACATCTAGTCTCACACCAGATTCTCCACAGGCATACAGGCATCTGCCTCTGCTGGCTTCATCAAAATTCACTGAGACACATTGACTCTTCTTTAGTGCAAATTATAACCAATGTTTTACAAAACATGCAACTGTTCATATATCCTTTGTATTCCTGTAATGTTCAAAAATTGTTACACTTTACTGTATTTTTTTGTGCTAGACCAGGAATAAGCTGTGTTGAACTTAATACCACATGGAGCCTTTATATTGCTGCTTCTTAGTCATTTTCTAGCAACACACACTGAAGGGTGAAAAAAGAATCTATCCATGTCAAACTGCAGAAAAAAGTTAGAATTAGACCAGGACACCAGGTCTAATTTCCACTCTCCTATAATAGGTACATGAGAACTTTAATGACCACAAATGGTCAAAATCCTACTGCTGTGTCTTATTCTACTGAAAGCCATCCGTTAACACCATGCTTGTGAACTCTATACTGACTCTGAAGGCAGAATATTACCCACCAGAAAATGCAAAGGAAAAGAACTCAAACATGAAATAACAGGCTAAACAGATATACTGTGAATCAGGCATTGAATCAGAAAAGAACTTGAATGTAGGCTTAATTTTAAGTATTGTAGTAGCTACATTGAACTCAAAGTGGTTTTAAGGTCTCAGGTAGAAGGTGTATAAATGCCAATTTCCTTATTTATACTTCCACAGCTTCCACTCATTTATGGCTGAGAGGTTTTCTGATTTTGGGTTGGAATATTGTTATTTAATACTTTTGGGTGGATTTTCCTTCCATGAATTTGTTTGGCTCACTTTTGAATCTATGTCAGCTTTCAGAATCACTAATGGCCTCTGAAATGAAGTTCCACAACTTAATAACTCGATGCAGGGGAAAAAAAAAAAGCTTCATTACTTTCAATCTGCCCTATTGGTTTCACTTGATGCTTAGATGTTTACATGTGAAGAGGACACAATCATGATCCACTTATTTTTTTCATGTCATTCCTAGTCCTGTAGATCTCTCCAAATTCTCTGGCAGTTGATCTTCTCCAGGATGAAGATTGTAATATTTCTTTTATAATACGGAAGCTGCTCCACAGGTCTGATTACTTTTATCACTCTTCACATGTCCACTTTGAAATGGGAGTATGAGAACTACTCACAGTACTAAGGAAGCAGCGTATACCAGGGCTCTACACAGGTTTCCAATTTTTCCTTTCTAGTAATTCCTAATTCAGCTTGGGTTTGGTTTTTTTTTGCTTTTTTTTTTTTTTCCTGACCACTGTTGTGTACTAGCTGAAAGATTCAACTGAAGTCAGTAGAATTGACAATTGCTCAATTTTGCTTATTTAACATATACAAACATAACAGCAATCAGCACTGATGGCACCAACACACAAGAAAAAGCCATGATATCTGAGATACATCTACTTTCATTACAAGACATTGCCTGAGATTTGTGATTTTCAACTTGTCAAGCTCGTCTTTCGAGATGTTTTTGCCTCTGCCACATGCAGCATGACAGCAAATTATTCTATTTGTCCATAGATCTGTGGGTTCTCTGGATTCTGGTTTCTCCCATCAGCAGACAAAAACATCAGAAGCAACAGAAATGTCACAAAAAGGCCTGACTTAGCCTATATTATCTTATGTCTCCATCAGTAATGCAACATCATCTATGATTGTCTCACCTGCTGTTATAGGTAAGATCTCAAATATACTTCAAACCAGCTGGGATAAAAGTAAGGTTTTATATGTGTTACAGATAATGTAATACGAACACAATAGAGGTTCTTCTATAAGCATCAATGTCAAAGTCACCTGTAAAATCTTTTTAACTGTAACAGGTTTCTGAGAAGATAAGGAATTAATCCACATTTGGTTCTTCACAGTCAAGACCCAATTTAAGCAATGCAGTAAAAAATATCTACAAGCTAAATAAATAGATACAGAATTCAACACAGCTTTCCATAATTTAAATTATAAAATCAGGAAAAAAATGAAGTTCTGTAGTAATTAATTTTAAAAAATATTCTAAGAATTAAATAATCTGGTTTTTTCCCAGATTCATTTGTAGTCTGCAAGCACTATCATGTCCACAACACCACATAAAGACAATTTAAGACAGAAGAGAATTCAGCAGGTCTTTTAAAGGCCCATGAGGAGAGTGCTCATGTGTTGCAGTTGAGTCCCATTAGGAAGCTATTCACAAGAATAAAGGTAAAAGATAGATATTCCATATATATATTTATAGAATATTAAGATACAGACATAAAGACAAAACAAAAAGGCTGACAATCTTCAGGACAGATGGCTGGCTCCTATGTTTTTGCCAGGATATGGGTTCCTCTTTTTCAATTATGACTAGATTTGTCAAGTTCTGATTATGTATTGATATGAAATTGTTACAGCTGAACACATAACTGAAATTATGCTACTAATAAGCAAAAATTACATTAAAATGACTTCAAACAGTTCCTCTTACAAAAATGTATGCATGTATCTACATGTATTTTCTGAAATGTAAAAGCAAGTAAGAGTAGGGTGGGAATGTGTATTTCTATACATAAATAATGTGTCCACCACCAGGTTTGTTTTGAAAAGAGCCAAATTATGATAGAAATAAAAATGGATTCTAAGTTAAAAAAAGAAATAGAAAGTTATTTCAAAACCAGAATGCAAACATACACATCATGCAGCTTCAGAAACAAATTGGAAATTACATGATATATGAAAAATAGTATAAATCTTTGCTCTGGCACTAAATCCACTGACAGCTTCTCCATCTATTGAATATGTCCAGAGAGCAATTACTATTTTCATCTCTTCATGCTATGCAAGAACAGTCCTCAGTGCAAGTAGGTCCTTAGTGTGGACCTACTCCTCTCTCAGTTGAAGGCTTTTGTCTCTTAGAAGCATATTTAGGCAGCAATAACTCAGTTTTAAAAAGTCTGCAAAGAAACATATACTTGGAACATGAATAAATTACTTTGGTGTAGGGGATACCATAGGAGAACCATAAGGTGGAAGCCTTTCTGAACCTAAGTGACAGAAGTGGCTAGAAGGAATGGGTATCTAGTTATCATTTATTCTTTCCATATGAATTTTTTCTTGTATTACATCACTACAGCAAACAAAACGATTTTTTAATTCTGTGGTTTATTGCCCTTCTGAATGCATTCTGCACATTTGATTTCACCATCTGGTTGTCAATTTCCCTATACGTCCTTCCTACTTTCTCAGAAACTAAGTGTGGATGTACTTAGGAAAGAAATTGGAGATATTGCCACTGAAAGTTGCCTGCCTGCACAATTTAAATTTTGCCCCCGTTCTTGCCCCTTTCTGTTTCTGTTCCATCATCATGTTTCTTACTTCTGAGTGTACCTGTGGCCATTAGTGGTGATATCAAACGTTTAAAAATCAAATAGCTTCTTAAAGAAATGTTTCCATGTATTCCCTCCACAAATGAAGGAGGTTTTGGGTTGGAGTTAACTTTTGTGTGTTTTATTTAAGGTGCATTGCACCACTGCATTTTAATACATGTTGGGGTATCGGGACACCTGTCTCTTGTCCTCTCACTCTCCCACTTTTAAAATTATTTTGTAGTAAGTCTGCGTTTTAGGTACTTTTCCATATACTTTTCTTAAAAAGGTATCAGCAAAACAGTGGCACTGCTTCCACTACAGCATTCCCTTTAACTACGCGACTGCCATGAGACCTAATGGGAGATGTGACACCATTTCACAGTCCCTATCAGTGTCCTTCAGGGCTGGAAGGCTTTGTACAACTTAGGACCTCACAGTAGGACTACACGTCTATGAAGCAAATCTAGCTCATGGTTCATAGCCCTCTCTCGAACAGACCTGTCGAGAGCTAAGGTAATATACCTCCTTGTCTCAGCCTTGCTATATTGGAGGCAATAACATTTTCCAGATATATAAAAGATGAATGTGAGATATCTACGACTCTGTTTAGAGAGTAAACATAATTTGGAGTGTGAAAGTTACAGTGTGTGTGTATTTATTGCCATATGTGTGGGTCATATATGGGCCATATATGTGCAAATATTTTTTTTCTTCCAGCAGAGGTCAAGAGCACTGGAGAGCTTCACTCTCAGAAATCACAGATACTAGAGAACACTGCTCATGAGCATATTTGTGAGGATCCACATGCACAGAGTTTGCTGAAATATCTGTGTTTTCTTACTCAGTAAATGCACATCTGGAAAGACTTCTCCAGACTAGCAAGAAGCTGTTTAAAGGCTTAAGGTTAAATCTATAAGAAATTTTAAATAGGAGACAAGCACTAATACAAAATTCATATCCTTCAGAATCTCAGTTCAGTTAGCACCTAATCTCATAGTTTATGGGCTATGACTGCCAGCTTCATAGCCATCAAAGTTTCCTTCAGAGAAAGTTCATTATGCACCTAAAGGTTTACTTCTGTGCCTACCTAGAAGTACTCACCCTTCACAGTGCTGATAAACTTAATGCTCTGGTCAGACCCACTGGATTCACAAGTATTCCACTGCCTAACACATTGCCCAACACAAATGTTTATCATCTGTTTAATTAGGGTCCTTACAAAATAGTGTTTGAAGACACTATGACAGAGAACCACTGTGTTTTGAGCTCCTAAAAAAGATATCTGAAATACCCCTACCTTGATGACTACTGACTGTTCATTTTGTACACGTTGATCAACACATTCTTCTCCCCATGGTCCTCATTCCTTTTCCCCTTCTTTTCAAGCACTGCAATAGAAGTTACAGTCCATGAGTCATAAATAGAATCTATCCATTCCATTCCGATAACTGGAAGAACGTGGTGCTCTGTGAGCAGTGAAATTTATGAAGCTGGTTTCAGTGCATAGGGAAATCCCTGAGACTCACACACCTCAGGAAAAGTAGCTTTTTTGGTTTTTCTCACGTCTCCTTTGACCTTCACTTTACACATAGAACTTTCACATCTCTGCACATCTCCAAATCTCTCTGCTCTCCAGTAGAATTGAACATTGCCATTACTCTCTAACTTCTGTCTGGCTCAGAGGCAGTCTCTTCTCATTTCTAAGGTAGTTATGAGTTAATTGGGTGCCACAATGTTTGCTGTTATGATTTGTCTAAATGGCACTTTCTTATCCTGACACAAATAATCATGACAATTGGTAATTTTTTTTAAGGGGAAATGCCTCTGGTTTTCCATTATGAGGCTTTTGGTCATGCCAAACAGCATAACTGGCAACCACTCACATGTTAAACATAATTTCATATAGTTATACCTATGAAAGCTCTTGCAATACTGAAGGAATGCCAGTATTTTCAACAGGATACAACATATATATTTATATGCGCAGAGATTATAAAATAGAGGACTCTTAAAAACATTCTGAGTACAACAGTTTTCAGCATTGAAGACACAAATATTTACCACAGTTAAGATACTCGTAGTGTCTTAAATTGAACCATTATTCTACATTTCAACTATTGAGACATACTGTAGTATCCAGTGTGCCAGAGCACTGCAACTGTTAGTAAATGATGACTTTTTAATGGGAAATCCTGTACATGTTAAAAATATGATACTCACCCTAATCCTATGTAACTGAAGATATCTTATGCAGATCATGAAGATTTAGAAACCTCTGAAAAACAGATGTGCCAAGCAACCCACTAAAAGCAAGCATATATTGAATTTATTTATTAATTTATACAGTGCCCATCTCAAAGCAGAGTCTGGAATCCTGTACAGAATAAACAAAAATTAAACCAAACTGGGCTCAGAGCCAAGAGAAATCAGCTGCACTCATAAAAGTGGGGGAAAGTGAAGGAAAAACTATTCCACAAAGATATATACATGTTTCCAGATACTGTGCTATCTTACTGTACACCTCCCAATATCAATACTGGAAGCAATTTACAGCAAGAATAGAAATATTTGAGAGGAAAAAAGAGAGTAATTATGACAGAGTTAATTTACAGCTATTGAAAGCCACAGTACAGAGGCAATTACAGTGGAGGAAACACAAACTGTGTGAATTTTGAATGAAGACTGAGTCTGTATATTGTCATATAACATCTATTAAGATTTCAGCTCTAACTATTGATTGTATTCCAGCTTTGTTTTTAATATGTAAATAATAAGAAAATATTGCAAATACTATGAGAGGGCTTTCTGGTGGGTATTCCCTCAAATATATGAACTCTTATTCTATCACTGTCCTCATTCTCATATTTTATTTATAACACATCAGGGTTTTTAGCCCTTTTTAAAATTTTGATGACTTAGATGAATAATGATGAGGTAGCTGCCTAAATACAGAGCTACTATGAAGAAATGCCTCTGAGATCTAGAGAGAGAGGACAACGAAGAAGCACATTTTATTTTCAAAAGGCACAAAGACCACAATTAAAACAGCTTTTGGCTGTGTACCTTCTCTCTGGATTTTGACTGTTTGTCATTATTATGTTATTTTATCCATATCACTGGGGGCGAGCTTTGCAACCATTCCTTTCCTGACATTCTCTCTCCCAGGACAGCCCAGTAACAGCTTTTTTTGTGACACATGTAATTTTACATGTGTATTTACCAAAGATATTTTCAGTGACTCCTCTCCAACTCAGTTTTTCAGAGCCACTGCCAAAACAATCCTGTCCTTATAAAACCAGTGAAAACTTTAGTAACAAGTTCAGGTTTAACACCAAAATCCCAATCATAAAAAATCATTAAGACTTTATCACTTGGTTGTTTTGAGCTACTTATAAATAGGTGACGTTTTAATGAATGTGAATGGTACAGTAATACTACCAAAAATATCAATGCTACTGATGCTGAGCCCTAGAGAAAATGTAAAAACAGCTGAGACATGACAAAAGGTATATATGCTGTGAACAGTTTACAAAGGATGGATAGCAATCAATAATGTGTGTGCCTTACTTAATTAATTTTATATTACATATAATATTAATACACCAAGACACATTATTCTGGAAAACCCAAAATTGGTTGAAACACATAGTTTTAAAATACTGTTTTCAATGTCTTTCCACTTGATTTAGTATTTTGAAAATTGCTAGCTAAATTCTGTGACAATAGGTCTAGTTTAATGGATCTCTTACAAATATAAAGGAATGTGCTACTCCAGTTTTTAACTTAATAATTATTATAAAAATATAGTTCATGTTTGTAGAATAATTCAAAATCCTTGACATGATAACACAAAGTCCTCACAATCAACTTTCTATCTGGTTTAAAATACTTAGATCTAAATATTTAAAACACTAACTTTGCTTTCTTAATTGCACGTTAAGTTTTCAGAGTAGAAAGCTTTGCCTCAAGCCTCTCCAGGTAGGTATCTGCATATCCAGGAGTGCACAGAAGTATTTATACACAAGTACAAATCATTCTTTCAGGAAAATTTCAGCAGAACATGTCTAACTCCTATGTTTAAAAAAAAACAACCCTTTCTTTTTTACTAGGAATTGGTTTAGATCATAGGTGAATCCCTATTAGAGATGAAGCTGTTCATACTTCTAACACATTGTTTTATTTGCCCTTTAAGTAACTATAATAGATGACGAAATAATTTTCTCTCCTGGGTGTTTGCCTCCAGATGATTATTATTTCCTGAAAGTTTTAGCCAAAACAGTTAATTACAAAAACACAACTGAAAGAATAAAGGCTACTTTGGCTAGGGTTACTGAATTCTGGTAACCCATTGCTTCAAATGCTTTTGTGCTTCCAAACTTGAGGACAAAGGTATAAAAAACAGAGGCAGAGAGCAAAGCTTAAATTATAAAAGAGTGGAAGTAATGGAGAAAAGAGTCTGAGGGACAACCTTCCTCAATTAATTAGGCAAATTCAAAACTTGAGAAAAAAAAGAGAAAATCCCAAAATGTGACTAAACCAATTCTCCAATATTTAGAAGCAATTTACAGAGCTATAGTACAGAGCTCCAGCAACACTTGCACAGACGGTTGGAATCACTTAAGATTGGAAGGGACTTTGGTAATGAAAACCTCCAAACATTGGAGAGTACACTACACCTCTGCACCTGTCCCAAAGCTTAATTACACTGTTAGTGAATTTATTTTGTCTTGTATCCAAGTAGATCCTCCCCTTTTCCAACCTGAGCACTACTTTTGTCCTGCCACTGTAGACCTACTCTTTTGTTGTGGGAGGTTTGAAAATAATGCCAAGATCACGCAAGCTGCTGTAGGGAAAAAAACAAACAAACAAAAAAAAAAAAAAAAAAACAAAAACAAAAAAAAAAAAACCCACATTAAAAGTAGATTACTAAAGACTGAGAGCAGGAATTGGATGAGATAAAATGCAGTGAGAGCACTCTGGTAAACAGCTAGGATGAGAACACAGGGAACAAGCATGGGAATTGGGACTAAGAGATCAATTCTCTAAGCGTTCCACAAACTTTGGTCTTCACATACTTTTGACCACATTTACAGCCAGATTAAATGCAGTGTCTCCCCTGGCCAAGGAAAAAAAGTGGAAACTTTGGGTTTAATTTGATGTGTGTCACAGATTCTTATATTAAAAATCAAAGACACTAGCAGTTCTTAATTTCATAGGAATTCTGTGATAAATTAGTATTTGTGATGCATGATGAACACCACAGAAATGTTCACAAAGAAGGATTAATGTATTGAAAGAATGTGAATATGGCCTGAGATCACACCCTGAGAAAGGGAAAAAAAAATTAATAACTTCTCATTCATTTATTTCTGTGTGCTAAAGGAGGTTTGGTCCCACAGAAACAAAGCATGCTCTGGTCATATAGTTAGCATTATAGTACTGTAAGTACAGACAAGGGAGATGAATTAAACCTACTAACTTGATTATTACCTTAATTAGGTAGTTACTAACTTTGGAGTTACTAACTTTGCAACTTTGAGATGTTATTTTAATGCAGCTTTCTATATGTAATAATAAAGTATGCACTTATTTAACTGATTTTGATGCAAGAGAACAACTGATAAATAAGAAGTACATGTTGATGAAAAGTCATGCCAATTATGATGTTTGCTGTGGTACTTGCCTCAATTCAGGTCTGAATTGCTATTTATTAGTTTTAATTTCCCAACGTGCAACCGCTTTTTTCAGATGCTTTCTGAGATTGGCTATTGTACAAGTAGCTTAGACCTGTTTTTACACAGAATCTGTTCAAATTGAAAATGGGAAAAGCTCAACTGATGCTGATTGAAATCAATGGCTTTTGCAGGTAGTCTGTATTTCTGAATGCATAAGCTTCAACTCAGCTAGGTACTTAGGTACATACATACTAATTGTGTAAGAGTTTTTTTTTTATGTCACTGGTTATTATCAGTGTTCTTGAAATGAATCATACACATGCATGTAATGCAATGTTAAAAGCTCACACCAAACTTAGAGAAAAGATGGAACAGAAAGGCCAGGAATATGATAAGGCACCTCTATTACCATAGAGGTAACGAAAACAGAAGAAAGGAGACAGAGAAGTATTGGTAAATGATCAGGGAAGCAGTTCAAAAACACATGTTCAAGATGCACATAAAGCCTGTAAAAAAATTTTCATCCTCTTTTCCTCTAAAGGTTCGGGACTTTTGTGCTTCTAGGACTTGCAGCTTAGTGACATGTGGGGACTTTGCCTTTTAAGCAAATATTGAGAATAACTCAGTACCAGATTACACTCTTGAATGGACTTCAAAGCAGTGGAATACTGGATCTGAGATTTGTCTAGTGCTTGTTTGGTACAGAATAATGTATCATATAATTCATGTTCTTTACTAGATGGTGTGATGGGACAGTGACTTCTGGTTTACATGATTGCATACACATAAACCAAGACGAACTCATTTTGATCAGTGATGTAGCAAATGCATCAATATTATCCATTGTATAAATGTTGGGACCAAGACTGCAAAACCTCATTTGTGTGAATAATCCTAATAATACAGAGTCCAGATTAAAGGATGCACATAGAGCCTAGCAAAGTTAAAGTTTTAAGCTCATCATTTTAGTGAGAGATAATTTTCATATAAACATCTAAACTGGGGCACTCATTAGAATCAAAGTGCAATGCTCTTAGGGCCTGACCGTTAACACACTGGCACATAACATTCTCTGTAAAGTAACCAAGCTCTTGTTCAGAATTATATGATCATTCCTGTGTATATCCCAGCTTCTTAAAATTTCAAAAGCTTTCTAGGTTTTGATTTACTACTTTTCTGGGGTTTATCCATTGCTTTTAGTTTCTTGGCACACTCCCAAACTCATCTGGGTAGTAGCATGAACCCAATGGCCCTGATATCGAGAACTCAAAAGCCAAATAACTTTCTTATTGTGATGATCAGCTCAAGCTTTCAATGTACACACACAGAGAGAAATAACCATTCCCTCAACACAGCACACACACAGATTGTAAAAATTGCATTTTCTTTCCTGCGTCACACTTAACCTCACTGTTTTAAAACCAATATTTCCTATATACAGTGGTAATTGGAAATGGCCTTCATCAGCCTCTCAAGAACACAATTATATTATTTAATGATATCTGAGAATTAGTAAAACACTATATCACCTTGTTTATCCATAAGTAACAGGGTATGATGAATGAGAAAACTTGATCCTAGCTAATGCCTTTCTGACCACCAAAATTCACTAAATGGATGATCCTAATTGCTTCCCAGTGCTCCTGAAATACCATATTCACAAACTTTCCTCTTATAATCTATACAGAGAGTCCTATTTAAAAATAAAATCCATCTGCGTATGCTTCAGGCCTTACTTTAATGAAATTCTACACTTATTGTAGACATGGCCACAAAGAAACCATGGAAGTGATACTACAGACCAGGATTTTCTCTTACGTAAAACGCTGTGTTAATGAAAAACTTTTGGTAAAGTAATTGACCTTGAATTTATTGATAGGCAAAGCACTAATCTCTCCTTTGTCAAATCCTGGTCATCACAGAAGTGTTTAATCTTGTGTAAGTTTTCTTTGAACTATTTTTTAGATTATTCAGAATAATCACAAACCTTATTCAACACAGGACACACCTTTGATGTTTTTCCTTTCTCTGTTAGACTTTATTTAGGGGCTGAAAAAATATTTTAAGATGCTTTCTCATCCCAAAATGCAAATGCTATTTGTATCCAAGATCCATGCTAAAAGGCCCTATAAACATTGATTTCTTAATTGCTTTAACTGGCAGAGAAACTAAGTACCTTGAGGTTTCCCAGCTCAAAGGAGATCTCCTGTGCTCAGAATTCAGTTATCAAAACGAACTTAACATAGCTTGAACTTTGTACTAGGGTACACCATCACAAAAAATGGGTCATGTTAGTAAATCCACCACCCCTGTCATTTTGCTACCGAACCATTTTTTCTTGCAAAGGTAAAGCTTGGTACTCTCCCACGCCTAGAGCACACTTGGAACTACAACTCTGCTGTATAATGAACATGCCTGTCACTGCCAAGGTTTGGAAAATGTTTGGGCACAGGTGTCTGTTCCTTGTCAGCCTCCAGGGCCAATAAATGGACTCTCTGCAATGTAAAATGAGACAATACATTCACGAAGTCATTATGTTTTCCCAGAACATGCTAAGCTCCAAAACAAATGCATTTCAAGCCTTACAACACCCCCGTATTCATAAGGCTTGTTACTGTTTTTAATTTTGCTTGCTGGTTATTTACTGTTTACTCTCTTGCTTTACTGCCCCGGTGAAATTGCTGTTAATTGATACCCTAAACAGAAAGAGACCAAAAAAAAGGAACACAATTCCAGAAATGCTTGGTCTCTAACTAATCCCACCATATACTCACTGCTGCCAAGATGGCACCACATTAAAAGGTTAAAAGAACATCTTCCAAATTTCTGTATCCTCTTTAATCTCTCTTGTCAATCTTTTAAAGTGGCTTTTTGGCAGTGAAAGTAGCTATCTCTATCCTGTGACAAAATACATTCGACAGAAAAGATGACCTTACAAGCAAAATTATGATGTCTCTCTAATGACTGCAGCTGTCTTAGCATGATTTTCATAGAAACAAAGCCCCTCCATAGAATGGGAAATACTACAAGTTCATAGGATTATCAGCAGATTCTAACACATTAGCTTTTAAGGGGGCCTTTCCCCATGATTCATTATTAATTTTTGAATAGCATTCCTCAGGGATACTCAGTCCTACTCCTCACGTGCAGCACAGACACTTCACTTGGTTTTGTTCTTGCTAATGTATCATATACTACTTACATTGAAAAACTCCCTGCTGTCCCTTGAAAATCCCACTGAATGTCCCTCAAGCTGCTTCCTTACTCCAGTGCCACCTGTATCTGATTCCACTGATAATGGTACCAGCTTTCATCCATCCGGCTACACAGATGCCAGCTTTACTCTGTCCCAGAACACTTCAACAAACCCAGTCTGTTCCATGCATAATTTCATGAGGTTGAACCCCTATATCTTATGATGGCTTAAAAATTGCTTGTCTAGGCAAAGTTATCTGCAAATTCGCACAGGCTTTTTTTACGTGCTGCATTGTGACCATATGCTTTTAATGTTTGCATTCATTTTAGCTCAGACTGCACAACATTGCAAAAAAAAAAACCCCACAAACCTTCCACGACAGGCAAAATTATGCAGTAAAACAAGTACAATCAGCTGATAACAATAAAGAATGGTGCACGATTGTTCATTTCCTTAGCAAGAAAACAATCAATTTAGCAAAGCAACAAAATCAATGAAATATCAACTATTCCCCAGCCACTGCTTGTTTTCTCCCATCTGCACTCTGGAGCCTTTCTTCCTGTGATGGCATAAATGACAAAAGTAAGATTGGAAACGATGGTCACAGTGCTCCTTCACCTTTCTCTCAGTAGCAAGACCAGCAGAGAGGATTTCTAAGTGCAAAGTCATACAAAAAAACCATACACTCTGACATTTCAAGGGAATCTAAATTAGAACCTTATTGATAAGAAGAAGAAATGGTGGATATCTTCCGAAAACAGCACACAACAGCTTGGGGTTTGATATTGTATTTATTCCAAGTCAGTGACAAAAACCTATCACTCTGTCCCCTACCAGGCAGCAATCTGACACAATTAGTGGAACCAAACAATACTTCACAGTATTTTTATCTTTGTAAGCGAATACATTAAGTTGTAAGTTGCAAAACTGTGATTTCTTTTGTTTATCAGAGAAAAATGCCTTATTGAACCCGTAACATTATGTATTTAAGAGAGGCGTAAGTACTCGCACACACATGCAGATATACAGGCCTATCACAATAATACAATAAAGATCTCAGTATAATTTGTTAGATTGTCTCTCAGAGAAATATCTATCGACAGTTACCACCTACTTTTATTTCAGTTGCCCATGGATTTACACACCCTGATATCCATCAGTTGTTTTTAAATCTGCACTGTTATAATACCACAATTATTAATTCTTAGTTTTATTATTAACTGTTATGTATATATTTTAACAGCAAATTTTGTGAACTTAAACAGAAATTAACAGAATTTAACTTACTCAAATTTTGTTGTTGACGCAAGTTAGTAATTTTTTTTTAAACTACATCAATGATAATATTGCAAAAACTTATTGTTTCAGTTCTTTCACAATTATTTTCTTTCTAATGTCACACCTTTTAGTAATTTTCAATAGCAACTAAATACATTTTAAGTGTTCTTATTTCTAATAATATTGTACTATTTTAAAATTGGCTTTTAATTCTAGTAGTTTTAAAAGTCCTTCAGATTAGCTGACAAAAATAGAAACAGTTTACAAGACTAATCCAAATTAGTGAAGTATATTCCTTAAGAAACAAACTAGACGTGCCTTTTACATTAATATGGCTTGTTATATAAACTGATTGCTCACAGGGCTTAATCCTACCATCATTAAAGCTCTACAGCATTTATTCATTAGCTGCAATGTGACTGCAATATTGGATCACTAATAGTAACTTCCTAAGAATTTGTTTGAGAAAGATTTGAGTATGAAAATTTTTGAAGTCCAAGGCAATTCTTTCCAAGAAATTTCAGTTATGCTTATACATTGACAAAAATCACGGACTGCACTGCTAAGAACAGTCTGATCATGTGAGGCAGTGAATGTGATACTTTTTAACAAAACATTTTCAGTTATTACGATAAAATTGTAATTAGATAGTAAATTACAATGTTAATATTCACTTTGAACAAATAAGTGTTTGTAGTTGTAGAACTGGGCATTATTATGGTAGCACAGGGACCTATTCACCAAGTAAGACACAGACTTTCTTCATAAAAGTTATTCTATTCTGTAGTTTCTTCTTATGAACTTGCATGAAATGCTAGATTTTTATGTGCACTATTTGCTGAAGTCATCTTCACCAACATCAAAATCTGTATTGCCCCTTGGGGAAGTGCCAAAACAAGCATTTTTCTCATCTGGTTCCACTATTTAAAGAATACAAATACATTAAGGAATCGTTTCTCCCTGTACAGAAAAAGTATTATATAAATGAAATGACAAACTTAAACTGTGATCAGTTGTACAGGAACTTTTAACATTTCTTTTTCTATTGAAGGGGAAAAAAAAGTTACATTAATAATGTTTATATGATATACTAATAGTAGACATTATATTTGAAATAACACACATTACAGAGACACTATCCATCTTACAAAATGATACTATATTATACTGTAATACACTTCAATATATTCATAATAATATGTTCTACACCTGGAATACCACCCGTAGTTAAAAATAACAAAGCCTTGCTTCGTTTCAACTATTTTTACTGAGTTTTCAACTTTTTCCCCTTTCTAAGAACAGTTCATTATGCGGATGAGAAAGTTATTTTGGAACATGTATGAAGCTTTATCCCAGTTTGAATACAAGGAAAGATTCATTATTCATTATGCCAAAAAATTTGCAACATATTTTGCATATATACTGGTTATAAAAGTAGAAACTTGGGTTTAGAAAAGTGTCTCTAAAAACACATCAGAACGCAGTTTAGAGATGAACTTTTGAAAATTATCTTATGGATACGTAAAATGCAGTTTTCACTGTGATCCAGTGATCTCTGGAAGACAGGCTTCGTTACACACAGAGCTAGTAAGCTCTGAAGTGGGCATGCAGAGAGACATCTCATTCTGTGTGTATAATATCTTGTAGAAGATGTGAGAAAAAGTAAAGTCTGTATCTCTTTGCAATGTCAGGATTCACCAGTTTCCAGAATAAAAATACCATCAGCCATATAATAACCATAGCACTTCTGCACAGAAAACTGGCAGAACTGAAACTGGACAAGGCAATTCTCCATTTGGCAAAAAGGAGATAAAATAGTTCTAGAAGAGTTTGATTTTAAAATTTCAGTGATTGATTGACTCTGCTCATAGGTTTAGAGCATTAGAATAAGTCCCAAGAGAGATGGATGAGTGAACAGAGAGGAGGTAAGGCTGCCAAAAGGTGCATGATAAGAACATTTATCACATGGTTTTGCAATTTATCTTATATGTCTCCAATTTTTCATAGAGGCTCCATTTATAATCACCATGTGAAAAATTAGGAAAGCATGTGACAAATTAAGTTGTGAATTGTGATTTCTAATAAGTTAATCATTTATCTTTAACTTCTAATCACATATAATCTTTCAGTACACAAAAATCAAACAGAGGAAAACACATGAGGATGACCAAAATGAGAAAAACTGAAGACAGAAAATACATCTCATCAATGTAAATGCATGTTCATAACCCAGTTTCTTGATTCATTATTTATGACATAAATAATTTCAACTATACAACTGAAAAGATTCCAGAATCACAAACCACAAAGGAAATTTTGTGAATAAAATGAAGTACTTCTTAAACCAAACTGCCTTTAGTTAGTACTATCATGTTATGGACCCATTAATCCATTTCCTCAGGATTTAACACATTCCAAAATGTCTTAGCCATTTGTTTTCACATGTCATTCAAATAAAAGTTTTTCCTTTTTTTGAACCACAGCCATCTCGGAATACTTAAGAACATACTTACATAGGTAGCTTCATTAATTTGGTTATTAAAATGATACCACTGGTAATAATTGCACTTTAGCAACTCAGTATGTAACTAAAACTACTACATCATCAACTAAAACCAAAAAAAGTTATAAGCTAAGTATTTAACTAGTTTTGATAAAATCCATTCTTTTCATTAATGGGTCTCATTTTTATTTTACTGGGGTTTTTTACTATCAGATTAAAAGCACATTTTTTTATTGTTTTTCTTAAAGCAATTCTGTGTTATATGCTCAGAATGAATGGAATAGTTATAGTTTTAATTATTTTTTTCATTTTGTTTTTCATCCTCTTCCTATTTCCCATTATTTACTACATTTAAAATTAGGATCATACCATTTCCTGTTTACACAAGTGCATTCAAAGTAAACATGCGTATGTATATGGATAAAAACCTTTATATACATACACACAGTTGCTTTTAGAAATCTAAAATAAATAAATTTAATTCTTGCTGCTTTTGTAAAGAAGTATAGTAGTTCTGTATAATACATGGTTACTAAGCAGCTATATAAGCTTTAGCGATATTTACAAATTTTACACTACCCTTCCCCATCCTAAATGACTGAGCCCATTTACTCATTGAAATTAAACAAAATTACACTCCAAAATGCAATATAAAGTTGAACTCCATTTGATACTTAAAACATTGTAAAATATTAAAACCACTTGTTTAAATACTTGGGTCATGTAAATTCCAGGAGACCTAAGTACAGAGTTTCCAACATAAATAGTCAGGACTGTCATTCTTGTAGGTGAAAGCAACATATGGGATGACAGGGAGAAAAATCTTTAGAGCCAGACTCCACTCCTGATTCAATGTAATTTCTATGAGAGTGTTGCTACGAACTTCCATGGAAAGATTTGAACAAAGATCTTACAACATAACATGCAATGGATATTAACTTAATTCTTTGCCTAGCCAGGTAGCTCTTTATGTTATCTGAAGGTATCGTATAGTCTCCTATATGTCCATATATATGTCCTATATGTCCTATATGGCTTTTTCAATATTATGGCAAAAAGAATAAAAAGATGTCTCTGAACCTGATACTAAGGTACAACTGTAAGTCATGTAGACATTCATCTATCACATAGAGAAAAAGCATCTGTAGAAAAAAAAATCTCAAATTACTGCCTGCCAGAGCAAAGTGTAGTCCTCAGAAAAGTAGTTGTATTGCAAACAAATCATGGAGCACTTTTTTCCTATATTTCTCAATTGTAACCAATTGAGAGAAACTCTTTGCATTCCACAAAGGTTAAAAGCACACCGTCTCAGTGAAAGTAGAAGTTATTTACAGCTAACGAAATACTCAGTATCACTAAAAAATTAATTAGTGCTATTTTAAAAGCTTCTGACAGAACAATGAAGTGACATGCACTGAACACATACAAGGAAAACACAGAATTAAAGATAGCAGAATCAACATATTTACTGTTATTGTGATTCTTCCAATGTAACGGACAAATAATCTCCACTATACTATTGTATTTTTCTGGGCTTAAATCTCATGAATTCTTGATAGATCTTTACTTATCATATGCAATGAATAAAGAAGCAGGAAAATTCAAGTTGTTATTTGGACTTAGAGCTGACCACTTTGACAACCTTAGTGAATGCCCTGTGGCTTAAGCAAACAGGAGTTGCTTTTCCATGTGATTTCATCCTGTATCATACTGTACACAATTGTAACATCACGATATGTGACGCTTAGACTTCCAGTACCTGAAGTGCCAAAGAATCCGAGATGTGGAACTCTTTAAACAGTAGCCCTCATCCTGCTAGTTTTGTTGGCAAAAGGCATAATTTCATTTGGATCGTGGCTGTTTTCCTTACAGGGAAGCCAGGTTGGAAACTAAGCCTATAATTTGCTTGCCACAAAGTATTATCTGGAATTCCTTTCTGAGCTTGACAGTAGGCAACACGATCTCCAAAGCTGAACAGTTCCACTTATGAACTCAGCTTACGGCTCACGCTCATGAAGCCTGATTTATTTTTACCACATTCCAATCTACCAAAACATGTATTGTTTATTTGACAGAAAGAATAAGGCAGTTGCTGCCTGTTCCTGTGCTTCTCAGAAGTTGTAGGCAACGCCATATGGAGCAGACTACTTGTTGGAAGGTTGCCAAAAGGTACTCCATTAGTTTATTAGGAAAGAGGTTTTGAGTTGTGCACAAGATGATGCTTTCTGAAGGCTGTAGGGAAACCAATGAAATATGATCTTATGAACCACAAAGTTTTACAATAAATGACTGCAGGATTGAAAAAAAATCATGCATTAGTTATCTTTTTGTCAACTAATGACAAAGGGACATTTATGACTGACGCTATTTTGGCTAATATTATGTGTATCTTGAAAATCTCACCCAAAAGACTTTCGTGTACACAGCTGAAAAAAGTTAGAATAGAAACAATATTTTGAAGCTCAAGTAAATCTTTCCTGCTACAAACTGGCCATGGAAAGAGGTTTCTTAATATTCTTTGGCAGTAGGAAGTCATTATAAGATTTCAATCCATAAAAGTGGTTTAGGAAAAAAGGTTGTTGAAGAGTAGGAATCATATCACAGAATAACAGAAGAGTGGGGACTGGAAGGGACCTCTAAAGATCATCTAATCCAAAGTCGCTGCTAAAACAGGTCCACCTAGATGTCGAGTACTTGGCATGTAGGTATGCTGGCTTTAGGAAGCACTGACACCAAACACTTTTACCATATTAGCATGTCAATCAGACCAAAATCCTACACATGCATGACATTCTTTTCGCTAAAGTAATTAAAAAAAACCCCATCACCATCAAAATAAAATCTGAGTTTGTGTGAAGATCATATTAAGATGAAAATCGAAGTCTTCACAGGAGATACCAATATTTAGCTTGCACAGGTCATCTTACCTCAGCTTGATATGTTTAGATACAGTCTTTCATTTGACCTCATGCTACTTTTCCATACTGTAGACTGTCCTGGGGGGCTGGTTTTATATGAAGTTTTTTATGTACAATGTACACATAATGCATCTTCATATTCTACCTATTTAATAGCAGTTCTTATCTTCTAAGACATACTCATGGCTCAGTTGTTCATTAAGCAATTTTTGAAGAGTTTTACAGCCTCATGAACAATAATTTTTTGTGGAAGCAGACTAAATTGTATGCTGTGATAATTACACCAAACTAATTGTAAGTAAAATTAGTAAGAGGTCACACCAATTTAGTTTCACAAGAAAATATAAGCTTTGCTTACACCTTAAATGGCCTTTAGAAAATTAATCAAGTAGAACTAAATCTCCTTAAATCAACATATATAATTTTTTTGTACATTTGCTGCAAAACAAGAGGTTTCAATGCTGTTTTGAAAAGTGAAATTTACTAAATGTTTCTTTGATTTTTATTTTTGTTTAAATTACCAATTAACTTTACTCTAGAGAATCAATCAACATGAGTCTTTTCTGCTTTACTGGTACATTAAAATGGTACTCAAACACAGTAAGTAAGAGAGAAATATCAATAATACAAGTATGTTTTTTTAAAATCTCTTTTAATACCAGCTATAATATCACCTCTATAACAGTCTCTAATAATATGATACTCAAAATTTCTTTAGATTTCCTGTTTCTATAGTGATACAAGTTCTACAGACAATATAAAGTCTGTTGTGGAGCTCTTATATAGATTACTTTGATGTTTCAAGTATGTCATCCAAGTGGTGTGAAAGAGTTGTAGCTGCCATTTTAGTCAATAGTAGTACAGCCTTATTCCCAAGGTCTGCACCAGAGGTTTAGTTCACCTCTAAAAGAGTGTATGAGACTGACTTGAAATCCAAGCAGCTGGACTGTACTCTAGTCAGGCAAAGTTCACATTTAAGGAGCAATATACTCATTTTCCTTGTTTGAGACCATTTTTTCTAACTGATAAGAATTTGTACTAATTTGAAATTTTTATCACATATAAGTGATATTTTATAACTTTTCAGATTAACACTTTGGATAGTCAGTGAGATGTATTACTAAAGGGTTAGAAAACTGCTCAATAAGTGGCATTTCAATTATTTCAATAGAAAAAAGAACCAAGAATTGCAATTGTTGCAAAATGACAATTCTTTTATATTTTAGCAAAATATCATCTCCCCTAAAAATTAATAGGATTTTTTTTCATCAATTTTAATCTGATTTAAATAATTTCAGATTTTTTAGCATGTAAAATATTGAATATATAATAAATACTAAACATAGCACAACACATATAATACTAATGCTCACTAATTTTTTTACTTATGCATCGGAATGACTCAGAAAAACTCTGCCAAAACAAAAGAGTCGAGGCCAATTATTTTGATGCAGTGTCCCACCAACATGTTAACCAAAATCGTTTTTAGGGCAAAAGTTATTGCATCAGTTTCTTCTTATCAGCTACAGTAAACACTAGACTTTCTCTAAATTATTTGAAAGGTACTTCGTCAAGGACTTAAGGATTAATACAGGAGAAACTGTATTTTTTGCTGACATAAAGTATTCCTTGCATTTACAGATTGTCTTAGCACAACTGTCTTCATTGTCTTTACTGATAAAAGTCATTAAAAAGTTATATTTACAGTGACAGCCTTGCTGAGGATGGAACAGCTCTTGTCTGTTTCATTAGTTGCAGTGATTTTGAATCTAGAGCTTTTTTCCCATTAATAAAAGATTTGATTTTTTCCAGAAGAGGCACCAAAGTCAATACAATTCAAATTGTTTTTTTTCCTATTTTGTGGATGGTTGTGTATCAGTTTATGAAGATTTCTTAGGAAGATAACATGAGTTGGTTTGCAGAATACTGGAACTGGGAGCCAGGGAACTTCATATGAACTCTTTGAAGCAGAGTTTCTTTTTAATAAGTAATTTTGAGAGATGCTCTTTAAAACATGTGACTGTCACTGAGCTATACCAGCCTCAAGTTCACAGCAGATATCTGAATTTTGCTGTCCTATGGTGAACAAGTCACAGGGGTGGAAAACATCAGAATCCTCATCACTGCCACTCCTATATCTGTTCTGCTAGAGGAGAAATAGTATTATTTTGCTTTATGGCAAAAAAGTAGGCACCTTCTCACTCCTGCAAATGGAAAGGTTTAAAGATACAGGTGTTATCTGTTTCACACTCAAGCATATAAAGGTCTACACACTCATAATATGTACAACCCATTACATCATCTTGAAACAAAAATGCATCATGGACAAAGAATACATAGACACAGATCCTGCACCTCAGAACAGGCCACTTAAAGTTTAAGGAGCAAAGATGATGCCACAAAGGCACATAACATTTATAAAATCTTTAAACATTAGCTTCAGCAAAGTAGCTACAAGAAATGCCCTCAGAGATAGAAAATCTAAGAAAAATAGTACTGGCATCTAATTACAGCAGTGGAGTTTGCTGCTTTTATCTGTAATTGGACTGTATAGTCTTTCATTCTAATTTACTTTACATCTAAACCGTGATAATCAAGACAAGCAGAACAGAATGGCTTGTAACTGGCTATACCACCGACACCAGTTAATGCCTAATTATAACAACTAAATTAAAGAGAGGACTGTAAGGAGGTTGAGTATCAGTTTGAAGCATTTAATTCTGTGGAAAGAAAGAGAGATTTTAAATCCAAAGTAAAAAAAAAATCAATATTATGGCTCATTATATTGGTATTGCTAAACAGATAAATGAAATTAAGTATTTTGTTTTTTAAAGAAAAGTTTTATCATGATGTAAAGATGGCTTTTAACAGAAGATCATAACAGCAAAGGAAATTCACATTCCAGACCAATTTATAAACCAAACTTTGGAAAAAACAGTAGGTGGAATTGACTTTCCAAGGATATCAGTAAGAATTGCAGAACATGTTACATGGCTGTGGATTTACAGCAGCATTCTGAAAAATTGTACACACAGTATAAAACAATGAAAAATCAAGATCCTAGGAAATCTTTTGGCATAAATCTAACTTTCAATTAAAGTATTTTTGAAAGCTCGAAATACAAATTAGTTATCTTAGAAAGACAGGTTAACCAAAAAGAATAATGTTTCCTGCCAGAATGCATTCAAGTAAAGAAAAGAAATTTGGGAATGCATAGCACTTCAGCTGCTGCTAGCATAAATTCTAAACACACTGGTTTGGGAATTACAATGTAAATTGGTCATCTACATGTTGAACTACATAAGTATTCATCTTCTGGGATTTGGAAAAGGAGCAAGGGAAATAAAAATGGTTGCTGTTAATGCTTGTGCTAAATTCCATCATATTCTACTGGTAAGCGGATGAAGAGCTAGTTAGCACTCATGGCACTCATTTGGTTCATTCAATATCTTTGATAAAAAGCAATAGAAAATATTGAGAGAAAATAAACCATTCACATTGCTAAGCTTATCAATATAATGAAAGTAAAATCTGCTTCCATATGAATCTTCATTATTTGTAGATGAACTCAAAGTTAGTGACTCTAAAGCTCTGAAACACACATTTGACATCCTCATCAGCTCATCTGTCTCTTCAGTAGAAGGAGGGGGATGCAGTGACCACTTTTTCTGTCAGATGTAAAAGGAGGATATCAGAAATTATTTTCTAAAGTTTTAGCAATATTTCACTAGTTCCAAAACTCACTAAGGCATAAATCTCACTCCTTAAGAAAGCAAGGCTTCTGCAACCATTGTTGCTCATCTTCGAAGTGACACTGATCATTTAACCTTTGGCCAAATTCAACCAAATTTGAGAAAGCATAGAAGTCTTTCTCGTTTCAGTTCTTCCAGGTTTTATGAAATCCAGCATGCTGGAAGAGGAGGATGATGACTTGGTGTCCTCATCATGCATACAACTGAGGTAATTCTAGCTGGCAAATTAACTCACAAGTCAGACAATTAACTTGTGAGTCATTCCAGACTATTCATGGCATTGTTTACCTAGGAAGGTTCCCGCAGAGGTTATTTCCAGGACAGACACACAGTATTTCACTTGCGGTGCACAATGGGATGCACACAATAACAGGGCTCCAATAACTACACTTCGGCACTGGGATGCTGTCTGATTGGAGAAGGATACACATTCCTGAAATTTAAGGCACTGTAACCACCAATTAAACAATTTCTTAAATTAGAAAATGAATTGCTCTTAGCATTGATGTTTCTGCCATATAGCAGTTTTAATAAAAGAAAGGTATCTGATCTTTATCACTGCTTCAGATTACTAAATTTTGCTGTAAACAGACAAGTAACAGATGAGGCTTCTTAGACTTCTATTGTTAAAATTACTAACAGGCAGATGAGGTCTTTTCCATCTTTTTTTTTTTTTTTTGCTTGTACAGAAGTATTCAGGTAGAATTCCTAGAATATCACATACCCATGAAATATAGTTGAATAAACATGCCTACTCTAAAGCAATACGTCCCAATTCTGAACCATGGCCTGTATTTTCAAGTTCAAGATGATCCCTATTGCATTTAGCTACTATCAAAAACAAAAAAAAAAAGATTAAAATATTCATATTTTATGTAAACAGAGACTGCAGAAAACAAGTTTCTATGCTGCAGCAGTAAGAGTGAACAATCACATGAAGTAACGTGTCAGAATGGTAACAACTAAAGGGAAAAAATTTCTACTGTGAAGCTCGATGTTCTTTTTTGCTCTTCTTCCCCCCCAATTTCACCTTTGACTGCACTTGCAGAATTCTATATTAAGCACAGATGAAAAGAGTGAATGGAATCTCATCCAAATTTATTAATGAAGATAGTTCCCAGGTGAGCGGTAATATTATCCATCTTTTACGGGCAGGCAGATACAACAGTTTAAATTACTCAGAAAGAGTGGTTTAAAGACTCTTCTGGATTAAAGGTTTATTAGATTATGATATAGACCTGGAAGTAAGTGCCAGCCATTTTACACATCTGAAAAATCAAATGTTAAAGTGCTTCCATAAATTTGGTAAGCAACTGCCTTTCTTCAGTGTCCAAATAAAACAAAACAAAAAAAAAATCACCACTTGAGACTTGAGACATTTGTATAAACACTTTCACATTTCAACAAGTTCATAAATACACCAGCTATTACACTCCCAATTCCTCGAGGGGAACAGAAGAAGACTGAAATACAGGATGCCTTCCAAACGTCCACAAATTTCTTTGAAATATAAATCACTCAAAGACAAATTGTCCTAGTAGCAGGTGAAACATGTACAACAGACTTCCTAAATTATCACACCTGTTCTCCTGCTCCAAGATTAAAACCTCACAAATCTGCTCATTTAAATCTAGAGTCTAAACAATTTCCACCTGTCCAGAACTACAATATGAAGGAAATGGAAGAGCTTTTTTGTTGTTTTAAAACAAAACAAAAATTGCTACATGATCACTTTTGAAGATTCAACCTACTAAAATCCACAGTCTAGAGAAAGTACACACCTCCCAATGCCACGGCTGCATAAGGAGCTCCAAGCATCTGTGCTCTTTACACAAGAAAGTGTACCCCAGTGAGGTTCTGTTATTAGATCTTTCTACTATAACAGACTAAATTCTTAATCATGGGAAATACACAACTTAAGTTACCTGACACTCACCACCACTCCACATTGCAATATGTGTGCTAACACAATATCATATCGTTCACTGTATAACTTCTAAATCAGAAACCGCAATGGTCTCCTGTAAGCCCAGGACAACAGAGAAAGTATAGAGAGTGACCAGCTAGAGAAGAGGTTGAAAGGAGACATGACCACTCTTTAGAATCACTTGAAAAGGAGTTGTAGTGAAGTGGAGGTAAATCTCTCCAGTAACAAATTATTAGACATGAGGAAATGGAGGCTTAGATTGGACATTAGGAAGAGCTTTTTTACCAAGAGGGTTATTGAGAGTTGGAAGGGGGCTGCCCATGGAGGTTGTGGAGTNTCTTTCTACTATAACAGACTAAATTCTTAATCATGGGAAATACACAACTTAAGTTACCTGACACTCACCACCACTGCACATTGCAATATGTGTGCTAACACAATATCATATCGTTCACTGTATAACTTCTAAATCAGAAACCGCAATGGTCTCCTGTAAGCCCAGGACAACAGAGAAAGTATAGAGAGTGACCAGCTAGAGAAGAGGTTGAAAGGAGACATGACCACTCTTTAGAATCACTTGAAAAGGAGTTGTAGTGAAGTGGAGGTAAATCTCTCCAGTAACAAATTATTAGACATGAGGAAATGGAGGCTTAGATTGGACATTAGGAAGAGCTTTTTTACCAAGAGGGTTATTGAGAGTTGGAAGGGGGCTGCCCATGGAGGTTGTGGAGTCACCATTCCTGGAGATATTCAAAAGACACAGATGGGCTGCTGAGGGACACAGTTCAGTGATGGTCTTGGCAGTGTGAGGTGAGAGGTTGGACTCAATGATCTTAAAGGTCTTTTCCCACCATAATGATTCTATGCGACATATGTTTTGACTAGACACAATCTTTCATGTATGACAGATGGCCAAATCTAACCTATCTTTATGACATCTCTACTGACTGGATATCGGTTTGCTTCTACTACCAGCTGCTATAAGCTGCAAGGGCAATACAGCAGCAGCATCAGCTAGCTGTGCCACCATGGCTGTGCAGCTCCACTCCGCAGCAAAGTAAGTTGTGATGGCTAGTAGCCTTTGCTTCAAAGTATGCAAAAGGGGCTTAAGTTCTGCAAAGGCAGACACTGAGTTATGAACAAGCTGGCTCTTCAATAGTGAAGATAATGAAAGATCTAAGGAATTCAAATAAGAACTATTACAGAAAGGGAAAACAATCACACATTTGCCTTCTCATTACTGTTTCAATGCAAATCAGAAAAGTATGGCAGGGAAAGAACAAAAGTCACATCACCTTTTCTCCCCATATATCTTACAAATCAGTCTATGTTACTTGACTCAGATGATAATGCTACCCAAACATTAGTGTCAGCTGAATGTGAACTATTAATTAAATACCACTAGTAAGTAAACCAAATTCAAAACAGAAGCACTAAAAATCTCATCATTTATTTTCAGTTAAACTTTTCCCAAAGAAGCTACTAATATTTTCCTCTTCAGACATTTTTTCCAAGTAACTCCAAGCATTTTGGAAATGGATTAGGATACAGTTGTTAGCCCAACAGACCAGTCTGGGGGACAGTTTGCCACCCATTCGCCCTATGACAGGAAACTGATGGAAATACACTTTGGAAGTCTTACAATGGCTGTCACTAATGCATGGGCCTTTACAGTATTCACCAGCTGTGTGACTGCATTTAGATGTGTGCAAGAAATACAAGCTATACAGAAGAATGCAAATTGAATGCTGCGCTTATCACATAAATACAAACTTCCCATTTTCTAGTAGCATTCCACCACAAACTCTCTTATCAATATATTACTCTTTAAAAAAATATATCATGACACAAACTTTGGAATTAACAGAGCTTGACAAATAAGCTATTTTCAGACAATCATAATTTTCAGTTACTTGCTGTGGGCAAGCAGCCCACAGCTAAACGGAACTGAGCTGATGCAGACCATAAAACACAAGGACTAATGCAAAAGAAAAGGAATTACTTCATTACATTGCAAAGGATACACCTAGCAAGCTGAAATTTTAGGAAAAAACACACACATACATGTTGTGTCCTGCAAGGACTTCACCTTTTGGAGTCTTGCAGATGTATTGAAGTCAAAAACTAACCCTGGGCTCCTGTTCAGCTCTAGGACTGTGCTGTTTAGCAATGCATCAGTAAAGCCAGGTAGAAGAGCTCTGCTTCCTCAACAGTGAACTCTACCTAGGTAGGAATGTGAAATAAAAGCAGTTTCAAACTTCAATGCACTGGTGGATCTTAAACACCTTTCATTCAGCTCATCCCCTGCTAAGGCAACATTTAGGGAACAAGATTCATGGTTGAAATTTCTGTCTAGTTCTGCACATGCAGTATTAGGGATAGTACTGCTAGAGCCATCTCTCTTCAAGTTGTCCCAGACTTTCAAAAATCCTCAGATCACACTGAAAACTCTGAACCACTCTAGCTGCTGTTGGAATCCAAGGCACAAGTTACCATGGGCTGAACTTAGCTAAAATTTGAAGAGACACAATTTAGGCTTTCTTCTTCTGTTGTAACCTAATCCATAAGAATAAACTAGATATTCCAGTAAGGATCCTGGATACAAGACGATGTGTTTCCAGGAAAAGAAAGTATCTAGGAGACAAGATTACAATGACAGTCTATATTTTTGAAAATGCAGTACAATTGTATTGTAAGAAGATAACTCTGCTAGAAGGAAAATTCACAGCATTTGCTGCAGGTGGAATAGTCAATATTCCTATTGATATGAAGGCACTTTGTACAGGACCTTCTGATAGTCACAGCAGTGTTACACCAACTAGCAGTAAGTAGTTGCAGGACAAACCTTCCAGAAAACCCACAAGTTAATTTACCTTCACGTTGTGGAGAAATTTTCTGTAGCTTTATAAACATAAATATACCTGTCTTTTCTATGCCAGACAGTGTCACTGCCCAGTAGCTTTCTCAAGAGATTTTTTTTATATTGGATGTACCTGTAAGGAGTTCTGTCAAGGAGATATTAATCTAGATTCACTTTATGTTGTGGAAGGAACTCCATATTTTGCCTTTATTTTTTTCTTCAACCAATCTCTCAGCTTTATTTTTTTGCTTGTCTCAATTTCCATGTTTTAAGGAAAAAAATTACAGCATTACATCTTAAACCAAGTTTACCTAGGTCTCCTTTTTAGGCCCTTTGATGTTCTCAGTTAAAATTAAATATCTTAAGGAATGATAATGTTGATACTTTGAAATCCCAAGAACGATGAAGCAATTTTTGGGAAAACCGTATAAGCGAAATTAATACCATTAATTTAAATATGTCATGTGCAAATGGTGTACTAGCAGTCACCAGATTAGAACCTGACACGTCTAACTTGACTTGCTGAAATACACATCTGGCTTTGACAACCAAAAAATTTGATATTCTTAGAAACAAGCTGTCATTATCATCATCTTTCTTTCATTTAACAACTGCTAACTCACCTTCTACAGGGAAATGTCTTTAACTGTTGTGATTTCTTCTGTTTTCACTGGGAACAAGAAAAAAGTACTAAATTGATGCTAAGACTGATGTTAATTTTTTGTGATGTATGTTTCTATTCACTATCTATTTGCTCATGATCTAGTCTTTACCAAAAATTCACCAGGAAATTTTGTCTGAAAATAGATTGTCTATAGACAAATACATTTGCTTAATTTACTGAACACACAGCTCAGTCCAGGCCTGCTCAGGTTGGCATATTTCATTGACTTTAGGAATGCTCAGAAGATTAGCACAAGATTTACCAAATATTCAACATTTTATTATGTTTGTATCCCTGAAAACCAGGAATTTTGTCATGTTCTTGGGAAAGAAAATAATTCTAGTGATTCAGAAATATGAATAGATAGCTTTCTAACTCTGATCAAAAGCAAAACAAAACAAAACAAAAAGAGACTGATTTTCATTACAGACCTGTAAAGTAGATCAAAATAGTGTTCTGTCCCAGTTTTCTGCAGGAAAACAATTCTGTACATGTACACATGAAATAGAATTAACATGTAGCAGCAGAAGTTTGCACTGCTACATACTCTAATCTTAAGATACAGGAAAAACTCAACAAACTTATTTTTGTTTTAAAACTCAACAAACAAAAAAACCCAAAACAAAACAAAAAAATCCCTACCTAATCTTCACAGTTGACAAGACAAACTTTAAATTCGGAAGAAATACGTATTTAAATATTCACTGATAGGAAGATGGAAGTGTGTTGTGCTAGATATTCTCTAAAATAAAAACCAACACACGTATATATTATGTAAAAAATGCACAGGTAGTATGAAAGAATATAAATTGGTATACATCAAGGTCACTCAAGTATCTTTAAAGTAGGATATTTCAGTTGAGCTAAAAAATATCAGGCCAAAAAAAAGGGAGAAATCAATGTGAAAAATAATAAATCATGTTTTTCTTTCCTACATAATTATGATATATATACAAAAGTCACACAATTCCCTTTGACACTACTGATGGCCGCAAGTAAAATGACTGCAAAACAACAGGCTTTTAATATGTGTAATATAATAACACAATCCTTTTGATTTCAAAATTTGCAACAAAAATAATTCTAAAAAGCATACGTGTAATCCATATTTAAAAGTGTTAACAAGGTATAACATAACTTTACTTGTATTTCCAACCTCTGGTATTAAATATAAGCAGAAAATAACAGTAAAATTAACCTAAAGCTTAACGGCTTATGTAAGAATGCTTTAATAAAAAATGTTACTGAGGTTATTGAACTGTACAATTAAACCCCTCCCACTAAATACTTTTCAGAGTAATTTCCAGCTAAAGCTTATTCAGCAAACCAAAATGCCAATGCATTTCTTCAATTTCCACTTCTTTGAACCTGTTAATGTATGAATAAAAAAAAGATTTATTTGTGTTATTAGCTATACATAGCCCTCTTGTCTAAAAAGTAGCTTTAAACACAAAATTTCTGAGATACACGTGAACCTACGAAATATCTAAAAGAACATTTTGATTTTCTTCTGCAAGCTATGTTTGATTTACATCAATTAGATCCTTCACATAAGGTATCATATAACAGGAAGGCTAATAACCCAGAAATAACCTCATTAAAAAAGACAGCATATCGGTCTAAGCAGAATGAACTCTAAGCAGAAAAATTAGTGACCTGGAAAGTAGCAGGAAGAGGTAATAGCAATACAGAGAAAAAATACATTCCCATTAGCTAGTCAAAAGTAGAAATAACCAGCAATGAAGTAAAAATACAATAGAAGTATAAGGGGAACATTTAAAAATATTTGTATCTTTTGAAATTCTGTAACATAAAACATATTTCTCTAAACTAAGATACTGTCTAAAATTACGTTAGTACTATGAGTTAGATCGCTTTTTTTTTCAGATGCTTAAAACACTCGTTGGCAGAATATTATTAGCAAGTCTAATACATTTATATTAAATTATCAGTGTATAATTCCAGTGTCTATGGATTCATCTGTTTTAAGAGTAATGGTTAATAATGGCAATTCAAGTTGGATTTACACAGCTACCCCTTATCTAACATTAGCTGCTTATATGCAAAATCTAGGAAAACCTAGATAATTCCAATTAACATATTGACAATATTTTTGGAAAGCACCAGTATTTTAGTTTTGATAAACACTTCAATCTGAAAACACTTTCTCTCAATTTTTTATAAAATGTTTTGCTAGATATGCAGCTCCTCTTGGCTAATCCAGATCAAATTTTATGTAAATGAAAACAAAAAGTATTTAAATTACCACTGGATCACAAAAGTTTATCTTGGTTTTATTTGGCAAACTACCTATAGTTTAATTTCCAAAGTAAGTTAAATAAAATTCATGGGCACTGCACACAGGAAAGATTTAAGTTATTTTCACCAATTTTCAGTGTAATAAGTTTCAAGTCTGATGAGAGCAGGAAATAGGAACTCAACAGTACACATGAAGAAAAATTAATGATAGATTTTTATTATTATTATTATTTTACTTCATAATTTTTAATCCAGGAAAAACCTGTTCTCTTACAAAATTAAACCTTTTTTAGACACTCACCCTTTTGGATCAATGATTCAGCTGCACAACAGACTTAATTAAGCCATTTGGAATATTTTACTCCTCATGTCTTTAGATATGCTGTTGACCATGATTGCTCATTTTTAGTTCATTGCTTCCAGAACAATGGCAATCTTATTTCTGCTGTGGCCATGTTTCCAGCCGCTGCTGCCATCACCATAGGTAAAGGGTTCAAACTGAAAACGTCTTTGAGCTTGAATAGTCAGGTTTAGTAATATCTAGTCCAGAACATGAGTGACTGGTTTTGCGCTTTTCATCCTTTCTCTGCATTATACCTACAAAATACCAGAAGAATGAGAGGAAGACAGACAAGTGACTATAGGGCAGAAGATTCATCAGCTGAGCAGAGGAAATTATCCACGATTTTTATCTCTTCTGCTTTATTCCCCAAAGCCAAACAGATAACTATAAGGAGCAACTCCAGCTGTGACAACCTTTCCAGTTTCAGGTATCTGAGTAAAAACAAGGTGCCATCTACTACAGTAGACTGGTCTGAAACTGCTCTCCATTTCTTCTTGATAACACTGCCTGGCTCTGCTACAATCCAGGCAAGAAATTGGAAATTCAATGCATGCTACAAGAATCACCATTTACAAATCCTGTTCCTTCCTTTTTCCCAAAGCTGATTTCTCTGCCTCACTCTGATAGGAGAGGTTGGCCTGTAGAATATGTGACTAAAGAGAATTTGAAAATGCACTAGTACGTAATAATATAAAGAGTATCATACATACTCTGAACAACCATACTTACAGTTGAATAAACCCACTAAATTTTGGGTAACTGATGTTTCTTTTGAAAACGGTCCATTTCCTCTTAATGAAGAGGGAGGAAACTTTAAAGGTTTCAACTTCTTTGTGGTTAAATAAGCTTTCCAGGTAAGCTTTTTAACCACAGCTTTAACCTGCTTATAAGGAATATAGCTAAGGGGGTTGACAGAGCGACATGGTAGACACCTGGCATCCAGCCAGGGTCAAACCATCGCATTTATCTAGATCTGGACTGTTCCTGAGACCACTACCACATCAGTGGTTAGTGTTTTCTCTTAAATGTTATGATATTTCTTTTTGGTTTCTTCTATTCTATATAAATGCCAAACAGAAACATGGTACAGTGCACGAAAAGACCAAAAAGGCTATATAATAAACCATTTTTTAAATTTTTTTGAACACTAGCAAATGTTAAAATTTAAGACATTCATAGCTCCTATACAGTTACCCATATCTTTAATGCTTTTGAGAACCCATTTTACTATTTCTTCTTACAGGTCTCAAGATCAGTGCTCCATTGAGCAAATACGGCACAAATACTCACTGAAATAAGTTCTAAAAGCACATTTCTTAAAAACTGTAGGGAGAAGGAGGAAGATAGACACCAAGAAAGCACATAGTGTGCCAAAGGCACACAGTATGTGAACAGATAAACAGGAACACATGCTCTCATATGAGCCACCTCCAACAGCAATAGCCATTGTCACAAATGCTGCTTAGAGGGACAAATATTATTCTGTTCAAGTGAACTAGTATACATATCACTAGGGATTTCATGAGGGTTATACAATAAGACATCTCAGAAGACATGGTTCTAAAAATTTATATTTATGGTGTTATAAAAGCCAGCACAACTAAAGACAAAGCATCCTTAGCTTTCATTCTAAAAAAAAAAAAAAAAAAAAAAAAATCGTGTGAGCACAGGCAGATTAAAAACGATGATCCTCTCATTGTAATGAGACAAAAAGCAGAGTGTAACATGGCAAATTTCTTGCCCCTAAAATCAAACTCCCAGCCATTGGGTTTGGAGGCATCCATGAGAAATCTTCTGGCAAATTTTCTCAGGCATCATCAAAAGTTAATGGGAGATGGGCATTTAATTCCCCTTTATGACTTTCAAAAAAGATGTGGCCAGCTACTTTTAATTTATTAGGGAACAGATTTGCAAAGACTCTTTTATTACAGAAGCAGTAAGGGAAGATATTTTTCCATAAAATATATGTAAATATGATTTATGAAAGACACAAATATTACTGAAGCGAGGGATAATTTTTTTCAAAACTTTATATTCATAAAAGCTAGGTAAAAGTACATATTGCTTCAATATTTTTTCTTCTTTCACATGTTGGTATCTCTCCCGAGTAACTAGAAGGCATATTCTTTGTATTCTGCTCACCTTATATTTGTAACTACAGTATCTTTACTGAAGGCATCTGCTATGAAATTACTGAAGGAAAATGAAGTTGGAACACATATCATTGCACAGTTCCAGGTCAGGCTGCTGCTTAAACAAGAAAAGGTACTTCAACTGGAATGAAAATTTGCAAACCTTGAAGGAGAGTTTACTTCAGAAACCACAGAGAAAAGCACAGAGGTATCATATGTGCTTGTTTGCTGAAAGTTTTATCCATTTTTTCAAAAAAGCACTTCCTAGAAATAACAGAAATACATGTGTGAAAAAAAATTGCTTGAAATAGTCCTTTCTCAGTCTTTTTTTTTTCTCTAGACTGACATGAAAGGAAACACATTATATTTTATTATTAACATCAAATAGCCAACAGGCAGAGAATTTTGGAAAACAGAAGAATGCTTTTCTGTCCCTGCAAACTATAATCAGTTGTGCCAAAATGCCACTGAACTTCCTGAGAGCTCTTGGTTTCAGCTGTGCACCAAATTCCAGCAAGGGATCATCCAAGTTAACTGAATTCCCTTGGAATATCTGAAGTACCTAAATACTTTTTAAAGTCTCATTTAATAGTTTGGTCAAAGTTTATAATAAAAATCTCTTGAACTCACTGCAACTCATTTCAATTGAATCAAACATTGATACTTTTAATAGTGATTAATAAGAGGAAAGTAGATATTCCCTCATCAATGGGTTGTCTTATATCTACCGAGCATTGTTCTATCATTCTTATAACAGAGGGTCCAAGAAACAACCAAGGCTGTTCACATTAATTAGAACTCAAAATATAAAAGGAAGCTGATAGCATTTGATCTCAAAAGGCTCAGCTAAACAATAAAATACTAATCTTGTGAAGTGCTGAAGGCAACTTGATAGGTTTCATACTGTAAATTAGTAACCTACAGTATCAGAGTTTGAGTCATACTAAAAAGTCTTTGCTCTAAAATAAAAAAAATCATTACTATCTCAAAACCGAAAATCTCTCAATATATGAACCAAACCTGCAAAGCATAAAAAAAAGGAAAGAATTTAAGATAAACTAGAAATTAAGTACATTCCTGAAAGTCTTTCCTCAGTGGGCTAATATTACATAGGTGAACACCCAGGCATTCTGCTGCACTTTTGAAACGACTCTGAAGGGCAAGGATCTAAACAAAGTGGTGATTAGAGGAATGTGCCAACTAAAAAGGAAGATGTGAGAACTTCATGTGAATGAGTTCAAACCTTTGATTAATAGGTCACTGAAATGATTAGTCAGGCTAACCTAGCAAAGATCAGAAAGAAAATTAAGGCCTATTCTTCTTATACATAGTATGTGATCCATTGCAGCCTATAATAAAGAATATGCAAGACTAAATATACATAAATATATGAAAACAACAACATTGATCTGACATAGTGTCTTTCTGGTATCAACTTGCCACGGCCAGATATAAAAAGAACCAGAAGCTCAGGTCATTAGAAGTAGCATGTTTTGTGACTAGATGCAGCTTGCAAATCAGCTCCTAAATGATGAAAAACAAAGGCAACAGCTGTAACATGTTCCTGTCTACTAGATTTACTGTGCTACTATCTACTAGTTTTTTCTTGGGATTCCATTTTCATGAAGTTCTTTACTTTCCTGATAGCTGCCTTGTTAGATCATTCTGCACCTTCTGGAATCCTCATATTTCTTTTTAAATATCAAATCAAAACAGCACAGGTATTCTTCAAGAGCAGAGCAATTGTCTTCAGTTAATGTTGGTTTTGTCTCTTATAGATAGTGTTGTGACAACTGCTACTGAACAGCTCATAGAAACAGATAAATAAAGCATTAGGGAAGACACAGTTCCACCTTTAGTGAGTACTGTGTTGTAATTGATTTTATGACTTCTGTGCATCACAGTGATGAACAGTGAGCTAACAGTAAAACAATTTCCCTCTCTTTCTGAAGATGTAACATACAGAAACATCATGTTTCTGAAGCATGGGACTAGGTAAGAAGAATCCATACTAAGGTAGGAAGAATTCTGGACTCCAGAAAGAATTTGTCAAGAGATGAAAAGAGCATGCTGCAGTATGGACAGTAAAAATTAAGCAAAATAATTGACATAATCTACAGATTATCTAGTTTTTTTACCATACTGAGAGGAAAGCAACACAAACCAAGATCTCCTTTCCACAGCATCAGAGAAAACACTCACGGTAGAACATGTTGGTCAAAATATGGCACTATTCAAGGAAAATCAGAAGCTCTTGACTGCCACCTGTGAAACTATTGCAAAAAGCAGACTATAGACCTCAACAAGCACTATAATCACAGTATATTAGGATTCTAAAAAAATACCAAACGTCTAGAAGAAATCTTTTTTTCTGGATACACAGAGGACTCCACAATGGTTAGCTGAATGACCAACAAACTTCTGCAGACAGGTTTTAACTTGAGAACTTAATATATGCTGGATATCTTCAGGCTCTTACATGAACATTGTATGAGCTCTGAAATAATTAAACTGTGGTGAACACTTTTGAAATGTTGGTTAAAAATTCACAGTAGAAACTCACAGTAGAAATTTCAGGTTGCCCAGTAAACCCAAATATGGCCACTACTTTTCCAGTCAGCACTAATAAGAGCATGGCTATTACTTTTCTGGTCAGCACCATGCGTTCACAAGACATTATTTTGCAGAAGACCACTTGAGACTTTTCTCTGCATTTACCATGCACAGTAACTTCTATATGTTTATGTGAGAAAGAATGTGGTATTAAAAAAAAAAAAAAACATAAAAAAAAACCCAAACAAAACCATTATGTGCTGTAGTAGCTTCGTTAATCTCCCATCTCAGTAAAACCTAGAGTTCTAACACAAAGTTTAGCAAAACCACTCTTTCTTCTCATTTCAGAAGCCTCACTGAAGGAGGTCTGCCTTGGAGGAGGGCAGAGTTGCACTCATCTGTTGAGGGAGCTGGCACATGGCAGTAGCTTTTGTGGCAGCACTGGGCTAAGGATACAGGGAAGGCAGCATGTTCCTGGGTAAGGCAACCCATATTCGAGTGCAAAAGTAGAGCTTTTGCCCCCAGAGTATCTTTCATATGTATTTTATTGTGTAAAATAAGACTGAATCACCAAACTGAGGTGTTAATGTGTCTGCTATTTATATTTCAAAGCAGTTCCTTTAAACATGGGCAAGAGCTGCATTACGAAAAAAAAAAAAGCTTCCCTGACTGATGACAGTAGATGATGGAACACTTTCTAACTCTGACCTGTTACGTCTAAAGAAGATTTAAGAATATTTTTCTCACAATTGGTCAATGAGATATTTGGAATATAGAGGAGTGGAAGTACAAGGGGTGAAATGGCAACTGGCTAGTATGTCAGACATGACAGTCAAATGCTACCAGAACTCAATCCTGGAGAAATATGGACTTCACACTAAAGGTTGCTTAAAACAAAAGCCCATTTATCTGAATACTGAAGACATTTAATCAATTTACATGAAGGATTTCAAAATTAGTCAGACTGTAATGAACTATGAAATACTGATTAATGAATTTTTGCAATGTTTGATTAGAAACTTAACATGTATGCTAACACATTTTGCCATCACAGCATTTATAAGCTAATATTTGTTTCTTGAAATTACCAGAGTGTAAATAGTTTTTGGATTATGGGGCTGAGTATGTTTACTATTAACCAAGCATTTTATTTCCAAAGTTATTTACGAGAATTTTTAACTTACAAAAATCTCTCATTAAATTGAATAAATACCAAAAGAGCACTTTCATATTTGCCTATCTTATCTAATTTCTTGTGCTACCTTCTGTACTACAACATCTTAGATCTTTCTGGTAGTCCATAAAGCGACCTGATTAACATCTGTCATTTAGGACCTGTATTCTCACGCCCTACCCAGGCTAAGATATAAGAAAAGTTAAAATAAATAGCTGATGTATAGTAAGTTTACAGTTATGTAGAAATGCAGATCACTGGCCAGAAATTCACCTAAAATGTAACCAAGGAAAAATGGACCAGTGGTATGCACCATAGTCAGTGGAATTCTACTACTGATTTCATAAGGAGCCAAGGAAAAAGAAGCAGGACCGAAATAAATGCAACTCAAAACCAGTTAATATTACGGCCAAAATAATGTTTCAGTCAAGTTTCATTAAATTACTCAACCTGCATATCCACAGTGCCAAGCATACACAAAGTTAGGAAATATATATATTTAAAAACACACAAGTACCCAAATGAGGAAATCAGTTGTATGCAAAGTAGCCCCTTATACGAAAATGAAAAAGTTACTTCTACGTATATGTCTTTATTATTGTTATTATCTCTTCTCTGATACCAATGAAATATCTATACTGACGTCACTTTTTACTGTTACACAGCAAGATATCATTAAGGTGGAGACCCAGATAGCCCTTGCCCTACAGTTATTTTTTGGCTACGTAGCTGAAATGGCCAGTTGTGTATCTCCTAAATGCCAAGAAATGAGATTTCAGGTAAGTTCTTGGTAATGGTTCAGTCCTTATTTTTTTCAATCATAGATAGTTCTGAAGAGACATTAAGCACACATTCACCAGTTGTCATTTTTCAAATGGCATTATATAATATCACCTTGATGTTTACTCTCCAAATGCTTTTCTTTTACTTGAATGACAGGTATCAATCATCAGGTAAATTAGGTTCTGAGTCTTCCTTAAATTTATGTTTTATTATACTTTCTTAGAATAGTCACAATCTTGTTACTGAGAGTCTCAATCTGAGCAAGTTAAAAGAAGTCTTCCTTTCATGACAATAACATTCCAACTAAAAATTCTAATTGCAACAAAGCAGACCTAGAAATAGATCTCATATTTTATGAGGTCATCAACAAGTGTAAAAGTGTCAGTGAATGCTTTTTATAAAACATTAGTAGAACAAACTTGTTTTATGATTGGTTAGCTGTAGCTTCTTTTCATTGCATGTAAAATGAAGAGATCCCTTCATCCACAGTGAAAAATGGAAAATCATTCAGTTTGAGGTTTGTGGTTGCTAGTAGCAACAAATACTGGAATATTGCCATCTGGCCTCTTGTTTTAAATGAGATTTGAATAATCAATTTAATAATAGATAGAGTACATACTTAAAGAAATAATCACTTGTCATATCTTAAGAAAACTTTAGTAAAAAACATAAATCCATTGTATGAATTAATGCAGAGCACATGGGCATTTAAAGATATGAATATGTTATATTTTCCTTACTATTGCCTTAAAATCTTAAGCTTACAAGGTTTTGGGTGATCACATCAAACACTTATTAATCCAGAGGAATAGTAAGAGTGATTGGTTTGTTACAGACATTCAAATCCACTAACTACTCAGTAAACATTAAACCATATAGAAACAGGACATTTGGAACATACCTGTATGTTCTATAGTATACACAATAAATGGAATAAAATTAAGCACAGTAAAGAAAGAAGCTGAAATGGGTAACATAGTCATCTTACTATTGCTAATTTGCAGAGGACAAAATGAAAGTTCAGAACATAGGCTCTCCGAAGTTACAAATGTTTCCTTCCATTACAAAATATACATATAGCTGGCAAAATGTTCTCACAGATTATGGTGAGACCAGTAACAGAACATAAGTGTTGCTTCTGTCCTGGAAACGTTAGCATTTTACGAAGACAATTATGAACTTACACACAAAACTATCATCACTGAAGTAACATATATGAGTCAGATATTTGACCATGACAAATTAGGAAATCACATCCACTGTGGAATAATCAAGATACGAGATAAACTTTTATCACTGTCCTCCCCAGTGTGGATTCTGACTTGAACTTAGAGTAACTATTTTCAACTAATCTTACACAAATGAAGTTCATCCCTCTGATAAGAAATTGTTAACTTGAAAAATCCCACTGTAACGGATACAAATCATGTATTATAGCATTTTTATAGTAGTTTTGTGATCAGCACTATTTGCAACACCTCTTTAGGAAAGAAGTTGCTTCAAGCCAGGATTGTATCTAGACTACCTCATTCCTTTCCCAAGTTACACAGACTTCCAGGTCCAAACACAAAAAATATCCAGTTATAACACATAGTTTTGAATTTGGACAATTTTCCACAGCCTGTGGCTTATAAGTATTACCATACTTGACAGGTGCCAACAATATTATCATTCCAAGTTTATACGATTTATTCTTATTGGCAATCTGTCAGTTAGCATAGAGAGAGCAACACGAAATAGCAATGAAGTGATTTGATCTGAGACAGACTCTGGATTCCATACAGGACTGCACATGCAGGCAGGGCTCTAGTAACTGGCAGTTATAATTTCCATTACTTGTAGGCTTATGACTCTTCCCCACAAATGTACGTACATTTTGGTAAAGAATGCTGCCACCGTTACGATGAATGTATTGATATTATTTGACCTATGGAATGATGAAACATATTTTTTTAATAAAATTAAAATACAGAAGCATCAGGCAGTTAGGAGAAACATAAATTCTATACATGAGCTGTTTAACTCCAAGAGGTAGGCCTACAAGTTGCAGTTTCACAAGAGGCAAATCACAGGGGGAATCTGATAGGAAAGGATTGTTTAAGACTTTACTTCAACATTTATTGCTGTTTGCAGCAGTTTCTTGTGACCATTTATCTTTGGCATTTATAAAACACTAATCACCATGGAAATGCCTAGTATACATCCCAAGCAAAAAAAGACAGAAAGTCACTGGCTCTCTTATCAGGTCTTTTATCTCACAAGTTCTATCTGTAGGTGGCTTTTCCATGCAATTTTTATTTTAATATACGCTCCCCTCAAGAACTAAACAGATTTTTAAAACCTCTGAATATGGGAAAGGACAGACTGTTAATTAACTTCTCCCAAAATGCTTATATATCATGAGAGGAAAAGAAGCGCTAACAACAGTCTTTCAGAAAGGAGAAGGAATTTTCAAACAAGGAAACATATAGGAGAAACCACTATGCTGAGGAGCTTGAGAAAAAAAAGTCTTTTGCTCACCCAGACAAGTTTGCAATATATAAATCAAGAAGCTCCTCGGGAAAATAGTTATTAACTCTCAAAACTTAATACATCTAATATACTACTGAATAATTTTTTCCAATTTAGGGAGCTGGAGTATTATGACAATTTTCAGAGAAGTTCAGTATAGGAATAATGTAATTTAATTAGAAAATAATTAACAGGTAACCAAAATTTAAAAGCATTTATATATATATATATA
>WBNH01008227.1:0-13234 GCA_013401255.1 Urocolius indicus
ATCTTCCAGACACCTACCACAGCAGATCCATACTGAAAAAAGCAGAATTAAGTCACATTCAGCTTTGTCCTGGGACAAACATGTCCGGGTGCCTGCTCCCATTAGCAGCTGTAGAGATGCAGATATGGTACTTATTTCTATGTCCATGAGAAAACAGGAACTGCATAAGGAGGAAAGACAGAGAAGATGCAGAGATTCTTCTTCAGTTCCTTTTTTGAAGTGGCTGAAACAATCTAGAGAAGGGTGCCAGTGTGCTGGGCCTGAGGGCAACCTTTTTGCTGCTGCTGGAGAATTGAAGGAAGAAAAGTACAAACATGAAGCCTGGTTTTGTTTTACAACAAACATCAGGCCCAGACAGCTCAGCTGTGCCAGGTGTAGGCAAGCATGGCTCTAAGCTGTCTTTCGGTCTGTGGGTAATTAAAAGTCTCAGTCCAAAAGTGTAACTCTCAAACTCTCCATAGGAAGGCTGGCTCACAGGGTCAGTGTTTCAGACCAACCCTAGACTCTTCTATGGCTGTTGATGCAGAACCCAAGGGTGCTCTACAACAGAGTGACAGGCTATGTAGGGAAATGCAGGCAAAGGGTTCCATGTTGAGAGTAACTATCTCTATCTGTGGCATATTAAAGACCAACTCACATAGGCTGAAGGATTTTTTTAACATGGAAAATCCTTTTCATTGAGGTGCAGTTTCCTGTCACTTGAATCAATGATCATTTGTTACAATAATTCAGAGAAAGAAATCAGATACACTGCATTTATGCTCTTTAATTGTCCATTTCGATAAATCAATGCTTTTATTGAATTAGCCAGTTGCCACAGCAAGTTTTCTTTGATTTCTAAGGCTCTCATGAATCAATAGGGGTCTGTCATTGCCTCCAAGTGGAGCAAAGTCAGACCCCAATTCATGCTGGAGGATGACAACACAAACCTGCCTGCAGAATTCTCTGCATTAGGTGGATATGGGACTACTTGGCAATTTGCAAAAAAACTGCCACAAATCACCTCCTCACTAACTGCCCTCAGCTCATAAAGTCTTCCCTGCCTTATCAATTTTCATCTCTTACACTTACTGTCTTCTGTTTTCCTGCTTCCTTATCAGCTTTTCTTTGCCAAAGGCAAGATCTGCTGTTGCTGTCTCCATACAGTCTTAGGTGCAGGTGTCTATACCAGAATATCTTCCTTTAAAAAGGCCTACATCTGATAAACCTAAATGCCTCTCTAGGACTCCCTTCCCTTTGCTGTAAACAAGAAATCATCTTTAAGTAAAGTGCTGGTGCAAATATTTTGAGGTTTGGTTGGTTTTTTTTAACAAAGGTAATGTTGTTTTCCAGCTTTCCCATAAAACTGGCCATTATTTATCAGCACAGCTGGCTGGAAGCATGACTCATAAATTACCACTTTTACTGCATTCTTCCCCTTTGTCAGCCCTTCTACTGCCAGCTACATGGGATAATACCATTATCCTTCAATGTTTAGCAAACACTCTTCACATAATGGGTGATATTGCAAATAAATGAAAATAAGACCTGAAATCAAATGAAAGCTGACTGACAGGACTTTTGTGAAACCATCTGAGCTTCACAGGTTTTTACTCACCTATGCTGCACTGTTACATGGCCTTTAAAATGGCTCTACCTTACTTCCTTAGTGTTAGATGGGATTGCAAGGGGATGGCAATGGAAATCAAGTCTTTAGCTCTGTTACCCCATCGCCCACTTCAGTTGATTAAGAACAATCTGTGCCTTATAGGCTAAGAAATGCCAAGTAACTTGTGACTAGCATCAAATGATGGATACTCAGCATTTATTGCTTAACCAGAATTTCTTCCTGGCAAAGCAGGAAAAGTGACAGAAATTAAAGCTAAGGAATGACAGGATGCAGGAGATGTCAAAGTGGAAAAATGATGGGGGAATTTTCAAAGGACAAGTTGGCCCATTGTTACCAAGTGCAGAAGTTCATAAAAATCCTGTGCAAACAAGTTTTAATTGCATCATAGAGAAGACAAGACAACAAGGGGGAAGGCAAGGATTGCAAAGACAAGCAAATGCTAGTCTGAGCACAACCGAAAATTAGGGGAAAACAGTAAAACAAGCTCAGAGGGCTGTAGTATTTCAGCTACCAGGTGGAAGTAAAAGAAATGAGTAGCAAGATGAAAACAAACCTGGTACATTGCATGAGACAGCTCCAACTGAGACATCCAACTAATATGAATAATATTGTGTGGCATTATTTGTAGCAAAAACAGAAATGTTTTCATGGTGCCAAACAATGTTTGTGGCTCCATATGTGCTAGAAATGAATATTGTTTGTGTAGTATTAACTACCTCAAACACTCAAAACTTTCAAGTTAGGCTTTGATATGGGCTTGAATATTAACAAGTTTACAGAAACACTCCACCTATTTGGAATGTCTGCCTTACAGTTTTCAAGCTGCATTCAACTTTAGGTGTAATTTTTTTTTCTGCAGTAACTGAACTAGAGATTTTTTTTTAAGAAAAAAAAAAAAACAACAAAGCCAACAAACCCCAGATCACTAAAATACTAAACCACCAGAGTCTTATGATCCTCAGGAAAAAAAAATAAATATAAAATATGCAGTGAAATCATACAGGGATGTCATGGTTTGACATGACAGCCATTTCTGGTAAGAGGGAGGGGGCTGTAAAGGTCGCTCCTATAAGAAGTTGTTCAAAACTCTCCCCAGCTCTGAGACAGACCCACCTCTGGGGCTGAAACAATTAGACACCTCCATGATCACTTTTTAAGAAGAAGCCAGAAGAGGAAGCTTCTTCCTCCTTCTTCTTCTGCCTGTTTCTTGCTTCTTCTGTCCCTTCTTCTTCTCCGGCTGGTGGTGATGCAAGGAGTAGAAAGAAAAACAACCATGTGGATTCCAAGGTCAGTGAGGAAAGAGAGGAGGTGTTCTGGAGCAGGGACTCCCCTGCGTTCTAAGGAGAAAACTGGTGAAGCTGAGATTTATTTTCATTTCTTTAAAGACCCCACATCACTCGTAGAGACTCATTGATAATGACCTCATATCAGGGGCAGAGACTCATTTTGCTACAGCTGGCCCCAGACCAGGAGCAGTGATTCACTTCATTAAAGGCCCCGAGCCAGGGACAGTGATTTTCGTCTTTAAAACTATGGCCAGAAGAGGCAGTGTCCTGTGGGAAGGAACCTGTATCAATATGACCAGAGCAGGATGTGTCCCATGGAAGGGACCCAAATGTTCACTGCTGTAACTGTGGGAAGGAACCCACGACAAAGAAGCTCATTAAAATTATGCCCAGAAGAGGCCTTGTCCCGAGAGAGGGACCCTGTAACTGCAGAAACTGCAACCATGGCAAAGAATCCACACCAGAGTTATTCACTAAGGATTGTGTCTGTGAGAGTGACCCCATATTGGCAGAAGCCGCAGCTGCTGGGAACAGCTCACCCCAGAGAACTTTGTTAAGGATTGTGTCCCGGGGGAGGGATCCTGTATCAGAGCAGGGGAAGAAAGCCAAGAGTCGTCCTCCTCTGAGAAAAGAGAAGGGGCAGAGACCATCTGTGACAGACTGACCACATCCCCCATTCCTTTCCCCCCTGAGCCGTTGTGGGGGGAAGAGATAGAGATATCGAGAGCAGTGAGTTGGGCCCAGGAAGAAAGGAGGGATGGGGGAGGGAGATCTTAAAGTGCTGGTTATAATTTTCTCATCATCCTACTCCCTTTTTGCTTTTTGTTCTGTTCTGTTTCTTGTAGGTAGTAGAATAAACTTTCCTACTTTCCTCTCTAAGTCGAGTACTGGAGGCTGTTTTGCCCAGAACCGTAATTGGCAGTGAGCCCTCCCTGCCCTTGTCTCAATCCACAACAACCTTGGTTATCTTTTTACTCCCATTTTGCCAGGGCCTCTGCCATCCTAATGAGGGTGGGGGTGAATGGGAGCATCAAGTGAGAGACTGTCATGGTGCTGCTATGCTAGCTGGGCCAAACCACGACAACGGAGAACAAGCAAGCTGCAGACCAAGTAACAACATGCCTTTGGACAGAGGAGAACATAAATTGGTAGCGATGAAAAGGTGGAATCAGAAGATGGGAAAGCACTGGAAGAGATTAATCTAGTGGTGGCTGGTTCAGATGAATACAAATCGGTGGCTTCAAGGCAATCTGTTAAGCAGGGTCCTTTCTGCCCAACTCAGAATGGTGAATTGGCCTGCAGGGAAAAAAAATCCATATATTCTGTTGAACATCTTTCAGAATGGACTGGTTTACAAGGGAAATTTATACACAGCTTCTACTGATGGGGAGAATCCACTCAGAAAGGACTCTCCTCTGCTTAGAAGAGAATCTCTTTAGCCTGAAGTGTCCCTATATAAAAAGAGCTGCCCACTTTCCAAGTGGGCTGATGCTGATGACCCATTAAAATTAAAAACAGTGGATCAATTAAGAAAGATCTTGGCAGAGAAATGTCAAAACTGCATAAAAAGACAGGACAGGAAGACAAAACTATCCTTTCTCCAGACTCATTAGATTAGACTTGAGCTTCTAATCCAAAAGTAAAAAAGGTTTCATGTGATTCAATCCCATGTATTCTTAACTCCTAATCTCACTGTGCTCCTCACTATGGTTTACGGCAACAGCAGGATTTGATGCTGTGTGGCACTGGGGTTTCAGCCCCTTACCAGAGTTAATCTATAAAGGAAGAACTCCCCATGTTCTACGTAAAGTCGTTTTATCTGACCCATCATGATTAAACTGCCTCTTGACTGGAGAAATTGTTTTTCCCGTGGGTTTGTTATAATGCTAGGGTGTGCTTGTGAGATGAGTCAAATGGACACAATCAAATCCAAGCAACTATTTTTTTCAACTTTTGACAATGTGTGTATTTATGTATTGTGTGTATTTATTTACTCTCCATCTCTCCAGAAATAGCTAAATGTTGTATATTGTCAACAAAATTTCATGTATGGGGATTTTTATCCCTAGCACATTTGCATCTTTTCAACTGCATTAAATTAGTCAAAAAAACACATCAAAATGAAGTGAAGTGTTACCCTGTACTTACTAGTCTCTCGAGTCTTATAAGACATGAGGCCATAATTATGTGATTAATGATATTATCAGTAATTAAAAACTAGGGCTAGAGAAAATATTAGGTGAATTGAAGAACACAGCTGAAATTGTTTTGCGGGAAGTCACATTAAGTTCCCTCGAACCTTGTTGCCTTGGCCTGTGTCCCAGGCTCAGTTTTTACCACTGAACTGATACAGGCACAAAACTGTCACCCCCATGAATCTGTTAATTTAGCCCAGAAAACTGGCTCCACAACATTAAAGTGTGACTGATAGCTCCAGTGAATACAGAACAAGAGACACTGGGAAGAGACAGTTTCAATGTTTGAAATGCATGGAGGCAAGAAAAAACTAGTGTGGAGAAGTGCACAGATGCAGAGCCAACGCTAATCCTGCCCTTGCCCAAAGAGTCAGACCCAGATACCTTCTTTGCCACTGATCTGCAGGAAGCAACAAGCAAGTCAGGCCACAGTTCGCATGCTAGCAGGAACCACAAGCATGAAGGTGGCAACTCCAGGGTAATTAGTAACTGCCTCAGCTCTGCTTAATGAGGGGCGGTGCTTGTCATCTTGAAGGCTCCTTGCCCCTTACAGGTGCATTTGCCACATGAATGCAGGCAGCCTGTGCCTATGATTAAAGTAATTCAGTCCTGCCTGGGGCTTTTCATCAATAGATTTCAACTGCAGTGCAAATGCTGCCTCGTTGTTGTCCCCTCATTTGCATGAAGGGAAACACAAACACCCTTCAATTTACACAAGATGATTGTGCAGGAAGCAGAACCTGCATTTCCCAAGTCTGGAGCTATGCAAAGCTTGCTCAAGATTTTCAGATGTACAGAAAATCCCATGGCCAGATGTCCAAGTTCACAAAGGAAACTGAGGAGTCCTGTAAAAGTTTACTATATTAAAATAAAGGGAGACTCCCCTGGGTTATTCCCCTGCAGAGTCTATCAACCTGCTGGAGGGTGCATCCTCCTTTTACCCTAACTTCCCCATCACTTGTGACCCTCCTCCTTTCCCCATTGGCTGAGGTGCTCAGAGGGTACACACTTCCTGATCTGTCTACCACATGTTTTCTGTAATATGTATCTCGCTCGCGTCATACATTGTAGGTCTCATTAAATCCAACTTTATGCTGTCCAGGGCAAAGAGGTTAATATACAGGAACCTATTAAGCATGCATACTAAACTCAACTTCAAGAACACACAGAGGTCAAAAGAATCTACATTGCTGTTTTCTTTCTTCATCTAGCCCTTGTTGGTGATTGGGCTTTCAAACCACTTTGCTACATTATATTTGTTTTACAAATCTCTGCTTGATTGGTCCTGTTAAGCCACATCACTATCTCTTTGCTTCTAAGGACACCCCTGTCTATTTTCCTGGTTAATGGAACAATAGCTACATGATTAAATCTTATTCGCCTGAAAAAATATAATTTGGAAAATTACTGGGTTTATATCCTAGAACCTGGAAATGTTCATTTTAAGGCCTCTTGATTAATTTCAAATATTGTTTTGGTTGTTGTGGGTTTTTTTTAATGAAAAGCTAAAAAACATGGTTTTGATTGGGGTGAAAAATAAAAGTGTTTGGATTAACGATGTTTTCCAGGGAATAATAGTCATTCGTAGCCACAAAACTAATGTGAAATATTTCGAAAAGGCAGAATTTGTCCTATTGTGACTGGAGACTCTGAGCAAGGAAGGTCAGAATGGAAAACAGGAGTCACTGCTGATTAAGGATGCAGGCCATAGAGGATAACAGCCTTTCAGAAAGCACAAGAAATTCCTAGGGAGTCCAAAGCCATCAAATTTTGAACACAGAAAAGAAATAACATTTATTTTCTGTTTTTTTTCTCCACAATTGTTCATTAAAATGTTATCCATGTTTCTAAGGCCAAAATACAGTGACCTGGTGCAATTTCTTGGGAGAGAAAAAAAAAAAAGAATGATTTATGGAAAAAGGTTTCACTCTTTTGTTCCGTTTTCCTTTTTTTTTTGTATTTGATAAAATTAGACCATGTATAAAATCAGCAAAATCTGAAAATGGATGATTTACTGCAAGAAGACCTTCTATCACAATAAAAAACATTTGTCAGCTAAGGACTGCCCCAAGCCTTTGTTGGCAGTGGCACTGACTGCTGTATGATGCTGGACATGTCTCTTCATACAAGTGTTTCTTTTTCCATTCACCTACTTAGCCATGATTTCTATTCCAATCACGAGGTCTTGCAGCAAGACCTGTTTTTATCCTGTATCCTAGCTCTCAGGGGTCCGGATCACAGTCAGCTCTAATGTAACACACGTAAATAACCACCTATGACTGTCTTTCCAGGAGAGCCTCCTTGGGCTATCTTTGGCAAGCTGCCGGTTTTGTCAGGCATGCTGCAAACTGGCAGCTCTGTCTGCATTTGCTGTTAGGTCTCCTCTGAGCCTGTTAGCAATCAGACCCAGTCCCCCAGTGAGCTGGAAATGAATACAGGCTCACAGCATTTGCCCTACTCTGTAAGCCAGCTCCCGGATATTAAGCAGAAAGGTGAGTGGAAAGTTTGATGGAACTGAGTAATGGGGTTTGTGCCTAAACCCTTCAAAGCCAACATGCGCTAATCTTCCACTCAGAGAATTTACTTTTTCCTCCCTGTCTCCAGAGCCTCTCTCTTCCCTAGACAAGTATCTCAGGGACTTCATGAATCAAAGATGACCAAGGCTGGATTGCTGTATAATAATGCCTGTGTTTCTTCTTAATCTGTTGCAGACTGTCTCGCTGGGCGTCACTGATTTCCAGATGCTTCTTGACTTTTTACAATCAGCCTTGACTTTACTTGCATTCAGTATTAAGCATAACTCCTCGAGGACAATTTTTGCTTTGTCTTTTGTTGTAGGTCCCCCATGCTCTACAACAGACATTGCCTAGTGGACAGTAAAACTATGTCACTTACCCCTCCAGGCTCTTGCTGGGAGACACCCACAAAGCATTTCATCATCTTCTAGATCCTGTCAGGGCAAATTCCAAATATCTGGGGAACCACAGTTCATTAACATGCAAATTGAATCCTAAGCCAAGATTCATGTCACTGTCATCTTTATGTATTAGACCGTAGATCATGAAAGGAATTACAGTTCAGCTGGATAATTAAGTAAACATGAAGCAAAAGAGGGTAGCAGAGGCTAGGGTCTAGGAGCCTGGGTTCAGATACTTGAACAGGCAGAAAAATCTTGTGTGATGATGGGCAAGTTTGTTAGCAGTGGTTCTGAAATGCACAGAAGACAGTAGAAGGCCATTAATGAGACCTTGAGATTAACTCCTGTCCTAGTTGAAGTACAACACAGGGCTCTGCCCCTATCATCCAGAGCAATAAGCTAAAACAGGAGGACTATGAAATTAGAATAAGTTAAATAGAAGGCTGGAGAATTAAGCTTCTTCCTGCTGCATGCAGCCTGGGGTCTTCAAAAAGTCTTTCCTAGCACTTACCTCAGCCCAAACCTCAGCACGCTCAGTGTAAAGTATGGATGGGGAAAACAGCCAGATTCCTTGTTTTAAAATTAAAGGTGCCATGTCTTACACAGGCGTCTTTGAGCGTTCCACTCTGACGCCAGATGAAAACCCTCTCTATTTTCACGGTCCTAGCGCACCCTAGTGGGAGCCGCTTCCTCCGGAGCCTTCCCACCCAAGCACACCAAGTTACCCAGGGCAGACGTCCAAAGGGTTGTGGCCAAAGGCAGACAGCGATCAATCCAACTCCACTAGAAAAGGGACTGCGATTTCAGTGCTCTAATTAGAGAAAAGAGAAACCAGGCTGCTATTTGAAAAGAATGTCATTTCCTCACAATTACAGAGGGGAAAAAAAATCCCCAAGCCTCAAAATATTTTCTGTGCTTTTCTTTCAATGAGACTTCATCCTTTCATGTGAACGGCTCAAGGAAACGCATAAAGAGACCAAGTGGATGACATTTTTAATTTTTAAATGGAAGCCCCATACTTGCAGTCACACACAGACCTGCTTAGTCACACCCTTCAAGCATCATCTTCCTCTCACATGGACACTCTGTATGTCAGTGACGTACCACCACCGCCACCTTCATCTTGTTTATCTGAGGCTACTCTGAGAGTACACGACCTTTCTGTAAAACATCACTTTGTCCCTTTGCTTACACATCACCGGCTGCTTCCTCACCCACTAATTCAGCGTTTCATCCTCTGCAATTCACTGTCTCACTGCACAGTGGTTTCAGACAGTAGAGTAGGCACCAATTCACCAACAGGAGAAACTATTTCTTGCCTTTTTATTACTATTATTATTCTTTCTATGCTTGGTTAGGAACAAGCCTCTGTGAGGAAAAAAATGGGAACATTCAGGAAATAAATTGTTGTTTGGTTTATGCACCTTTGGGTCTCATTCATAATCCAGAGCATTACAAGAATAACTCAGGTTGAAATCTGCACTATTTATTCTATTACAAGCAAATAGTTTCTTTCACAGGAAAAACATTAGACAGGGATATCAAAGGTTTTTGAAAACTGACCACTTATTGTTGGTGCTTGAACAGGGGATGTAACCTTCAAACCCCAGGTCAAATTGCACAGACAAAGCTCTTTGGTGTCTCTGAAATTTAGCTGACAGTCTAGTCATCATCTCTGCAGCTACGTGGGTCCCTGATCATGAATTTACGAGGATAGCTGACAGACAGTATGCCAGCTCTATGTATGTGATTTAAGTAGGACCTCCAAGGACCACAGTGAAAACAAAAGCTGCTCTAAGCTGATAAGGGTTGAAAAAGAAACTCAAAATGCATCAGAGGTCTTGAGTCTCAGTTATTGCAGAGTACTCCCGCTTAGCCTGTTCATCAGCTCAACTGCTGAAGCTGCCCCAGAGATTTGGTAACTGGTGGCTTGGCCAGCATATTGCAGTTTTTGAACAAGGCTTAACAGAGCAATACTTAGCAGCTCCTCTTCTCCTAGAATACACCAAAAAGGCTTCACTGTGCAGTTCTCAGGAAACTTTAATGCAAAAGGCAGTTAAAGATTGGATATAGCAGTAAACACTGAGAAACAGCCCATATTAAATTCCACTTCCATCTCTACTGTTGTGTGACACTGGAGACAAGGCATCTAAAGCCTGCTTCAGTATGCACCTTCATGAGTATTTAACTTTGCAGACAGTAATCCCATAATACTAAGCATAGGGGTATATGCAAGTGCTTGCAAGACTGTTGTCTCTGGAAGACTGGAGGAACTGAGGCCCAGTGTCCGGTAATCAGAATCCTGATGGAAGACACCAGATACCAGAACAATGCAGATGATAGCAGTCTCCCTTGTGAATGAATCGCCTTTCTCACTTCCTTGCGTCACATTTAAATACCTGTCAGTACAGAAAACAGGAGCTTGGACAGGAGAGAGATGTATATGTTTGTCTTACGCCACGCTAAATACCACCATGCTGAGACCATGCAACTCTGGTTTGAAGGCAGCTCAGAAAGAGCATAAAAGAGGCAAAGGGGTTGTTTGTATGTGACTAGGGCATGGGGAAGCATATGAGTAAAAACAACACATGGTTAAGGGAAATAAACTCAATGCGATGAAAGAGTTTAATGTTGAAAATTGTTTGTCTACAGGCAGAGATGCCCACAATATCATGCTTTTCCAAAGCAGCCACATGGCAATGAGAGGCATGTACTGTGGTAGGGCAGATCCAGATCAGACCACTGCTGAGACACTCACCAGAAACAACACTTAATTTCTGAAGCCAGGGTTGCCCCAAATCAGACCAACAACAGACTTTCCCTTTAGTTTCCTACATTTTTCTGGGTCCAGCCCACTGCTCTGCTAGCCTCCAGGCAGCTGGAGTATTAGCTGGAGAAATCTAGCTTGTTGGCTTCCTACCCTAACAAATTAATGCCCAGCCAAATTAAGCTGTTTCCTCTCTCCTCCTCCTGGTGTACTACACAGAATAAAACCAATAGAGAATAGGCTTACAATAGAGACTCAGAGCCAAGCTAAAAAGCACAGCTATTACTCCCTACAGTCTCAAGAGGAGTCTAGGGTATTGTCCTAACAACAGCAAAATCAGAAATGTCATCCCTTTTTTTATGTTTCTATTCGGCTTCATCCTCTTTTTACTTCTCCTTATTAACACAGCAGAGTACATTGCTAATTAAGCCTGATTTGTCTGTCTTGGATGTAGGCCCTAGCATGATTTAGAAATAACCTTGATCTGGTATTTGTAATTTTAGTATTCAGCTCTTCTCATGATTTCCAGTATAATGGTGCTGCATCCTGGCTCAAGACTGGCTTCCACAATGCTTTAGAACACCAGGAGGAACCTCCAGTGAGGCCTCATTCCTACTGAATAAATGATGGAACACAAGCAGAGCACAGGGTATTTGAATATGCTCTACCAAACCCTGTCAATTAGTTAAGCTCTATAAAGCAAAATGAACCCTTTGGAGAGGCAGGCTGTTTGTTTTGCCCGCATGGCCATCCCAAAACCAGGACATACTCGTCACATCCAAATCCACACGCCCCTTTAGCTGCAGCCAAAACGCCCCTTCTCACACACCAATCCAAGAGAGGACCCAGGGTAAACCCAAACCTCCCTCCTGCCACGCAAGCCCCTGTGCAAACAGACACTTCATTTCTCTGCCAAGGGACAAAACACTGCTGGACAAGCTAAAAAAGCAAACGGCACTATTTACACAGATAACATTGCTCTGACTGTCTCAAAGCAGCAGTAGTCCTGTCCCCTTGTGCATAGGCTGACATGGCCACCCGCTTGCATGAGTCTTCTGCAATATCACAAGACACCCTGATCCATGACTAGCACACACGCTGCTCCTTGGCTGCTCAGGCGCTGCACCAGAATACGCAATTGCTCTCCAATATTGCATAAATATGCAAAAGTCTGTCGAATTTTTCATTTTCACACACATTAATCATCCCCAAAGCCCACCTCAGCTGAACAGATCTGTACTCTTTGTACACCTTTTATTCTCTCAAAGGTGTGTATTTTCATAATGATAGTGCTCATGTACCACTTAACAGTATATTTTCATTTGGCCCAAGCCACACTTCTGAGCAGTAATTTATTACTGCCTGTCACTAGCTGCTACTAAGGGTAATACATATGGTGGGTTTATTTAGTGTGTTTAGTATTTCTTGCTTGACTCTTTCTTACACAGACAATACTGCCCAAGCCCAGAGATTCACAAATCAAACCAGCCAAGTTTCTGGGCCTTCCAGTTGCGTTTGGTTTGCATTTCCGAGCTTTTTGTCTGCAAGACCCAGAAACTTGCATTAACAAAAGAACAAATAAATGAAAGTGGAGAGCCTAATGCAGTCTGCTTGCTTGGAGAACTCCAAGTGCACAGTGAACACCTACGTGTACCATGAAACCACAAGGGAAGTATGCAAGGATGTCTCAGGGGCCTGCCCGTGCTGACTTTGTTGCTTAAGGACCTGATTCAAAACCAACACACCCAGGCTCCTACCACTCCAGAAGTAACACGAATCAGGGTTGTGAATGTTATATGGAGATAACTAGGTCCCAGCTTGCTAGGCCTGATACCTGCAAAATGTTTGACATTTTGCTGGGCCACGTCACCTGCTGGGAATGGCAGCGCTAACTGCATGCCACTGCAGTGTCAGGACAGCCGTGGAGAGGCCTCATGGAAATGCTGGCAGGGTGACGGCCAGGGCCTGCGCTGCAAACTCACTGCAGAACTCTTCACTTGTAGAGCAGCATGGGTTGCTGCTGTCCCACTGCTGCACGTTAACTGTGACAAGGTGTGACAGGGTGTAACAGGGCACAGTGGAGATTTTAATATGCTATGTTAAAACCAACAGGTTCTATCAGCGCTGTCAACCACAAGCTAGAATGAAAATGAAAACTCCAGGAAATCTGGAGGCCCGTAGAGGGGAAAAAAGTCCTGGTGGTAAGCCCTGAGAGAGGATCTTCCCCAGATGAAATTCCAGTGAGAATTTCTGCGAAAGCATTAATTGTCCTTATTGCACTGCCTTTCACCTCAATGAACTACTGCCTCTCCCACATCTCATTTTGCACCTGCCAGGCAAGGTGGGTCTCCAGTCATTGAAGAAGCATGAGAAAAAAAACCCACAAAATTGTCCTGCCCGCAGTTGCTTGGCCTCCATGTCCCGCATCTGCAGACACCCATCCCATCCCATCCCACTCCA
>WBNH01008227.1:13865-36799 GCA_013401255.1 Urocolius indicus
CCCTCCCTCCCTCCCCTTCCCGCCCCGTTCCCCTCCCCGCCCCGCACGGGCCGGCCCTCCATGCTCCCGCCCCCCGTGCAGCGGGCGCACAAATCGCGCCGTGCCGCGGCCGCTCGCTCCTCTCCTCGCCGCCCTCCCGTGCCGCCGCCAGCGCGCGCGCAGCCCCCCGACGGCGCCATGGCCGCCCGGCAGCAGCTCGGTAACGCGGGGACGGCGAGGCCCGGGCAGCCCGGCTTGAGCCGCGGCCGTTAGAGCCGCCGAGAGGGACGGGAGGGTGCCCGTCCGCCCGGGCCCCGAATGGCGGGCGGGCCGGAGCCGGCTGCCTGGGCGCATTTCGCAGAGGGGCAGAGGGGAGGAGGAGCGGGGAAGGCGGCGAGAGCTCGTCCCGCCGGCCGAGCCCTGACCCGGCGGCCTCGCTCCCTCCTTCCCTCCCTCCCGGCGGGGGGGTCGGGGGCTGGGGGACTGCCCCGACGTGGAAGGCACTTGCTAACCCCTCCCTGCCTTGCCCGCTCACCTCACATCTGAGAAGATTGTGAAGTTATAGATCTTATAAAGGCTTTAGTCTCTTAATCCTGTTGGGGTTTGTTTTTTTGTGTGTGTGTGTCCTGTTGTAAAACCAAGCTGTTTTGTGCTCTTCCCCCTTGTTAGCTTTACTCAGCGTCTCTGACAAGACCAGCCTGGTGGAATTTGCGAAGAGTCTTAATGCCCTTGGCCTGGGCTTGATTGCCTCTGGAGGAACAGCCAAATCCCTGAGAGATGCTGGTTTGCCTGTCAGGTACTGATGCTTTCCTCTACAGCTCCACCAAAGTGCTTATTTGAGTCCCGAGGTTGCTTAAAACATTTTCGCCGAGTGTGAGCAGATCTGAAAACAAGCCTTCCCTTCAAAAAAAGAAATCTCCAAACAGCCCCAAAAGCCTCAGAGCAAGTTTCAGAACCTTCTTGGACCAAAGTGTTTTGACTGAGGCCGGAGAGTGTAACTGTGCAGGTCAGCACACAGAAATGTCAGGAACATTATGACGGTGCCTTGTCTGCCTTGAGCCTTTTGGGGTTTTTTTTCCCCATGAGACAATTGAGTGTGTTGAAACTCATAATCTGACCTTAGCGCTGCTTTTCACAGCCAGGTAAAGGCTGATCTTTGCCTGGTGCTGAGACAGGACTGGTAAGTAGCAGCAGTATCTTGAAGCTCCCTGGAGATCATTTGTCACTGATAATTTTCTCAGCACGACGGCCCGCTTGTTCAAACAGTATCTACTATTTGCGAAGGGGCACCAGCTGGCCCACGATTTTGAGGCATTTGTTTTAGTTTCTTCCATTCTGTGATTAAAAAAAAAAACAGCTCTGGCCACATAATACTTGTTTTTAATGCAGTGATTGAAAAATTTGGCAGTTACGTGGCAGGACAGGTGATGGTGTCTCCTTTTTTGCTTCCAGTGCATGCAATGGTAGGCCACTGGGACACATCACTGTGAATATACTCTGCGTCCAAAACTCTCTCCTCACCATTATCCAGCATGGATGACCAGACTTGGTCATGTCTCTTCAGCTTCTTTGCTTGTCTACACAGAAGTCTGGAGCAACGGATGGTCACATTTCCCATTCCTTCTTCAGTTTATTTTCACAGTTACAGCCATAGAAAATTAATGTTTTGGTTAGGCTGAGAAGAGTAGTGAAGCATTGCTTTTCTTGAGGATGGTCTTCTACTCTGTAAATGATATTGTTGTGGGATTTGCTTGTCTCTGTTATTTTGGTGTTTTTGAGAAACAACCATGCTGGTTATTTCTCAACCAAAACCAGTCAGATCTGTCTTAATGTAGAATGTCTCATCTCAGAACTACTTCCCAGCCTTCTGTAAGAAGGATGCATCAAAATCTTGCTCAGCATAGGTTTTCCCTCATAATTCAGTAATATGCCTTTGATGTGTTGTGTTCTTATTAGGATACAAGGTTCTGCAGTTTAGAGGAATCATGCGTGTGGTTTTTTTTTCCCCTAAACTCCTCATGTCATTGATGAACCAAAAGAAAGACAAGTTTAATTCCCCTTCCTTGCTGCCTTCAAAGCTCTTAGGGTTTAAATTTCCTTCCAGTAAAACCAGCATTGCCAGTAGATCTGAATTACTGCCCTAATGGGAATAATAAACACTCAACCTATAGATAAAAGTCAGTATGGCATATCTGTAATCATGCTATGTTTTCTTGTTGAGCAGAGATGTTTCGGACCTGACAGGGTTCCCAGAGATGTTAGGTGGACGTGTGAAAACACTGCATCCTGCTGTCCATGCTGGTATGTTTCTGTTAATATATTTTCAGGCTAAAATTGATATCCCTGGGCAGTGAGGGTGGAAAGAAGGGGTTGACAGATGTCTTTTTCAAGGGTTGTATGGAAGAGCTGTGTAATGAGAACAGATTGGCTCTAGTAGCATAAAGGGATAGGTGGAGAAGTGCATAGTGGCTGAGTTACATCCTCTGTTGCTAGGCTGGCATCTAGGCATCAGAGCTTTTCCTCCCCAGGGCTACAATTAACAGGGCTTCTCTGTGAATGCCTTTGCACATTCTTTGCAGAGCCAATTTCGGACCTATTCAGGCAGAGAGCTCCTCTGAATTTAGCCCATAGAAGAATCTGGTGTGCAGCATGAGGAACACAACAGTATAGTCTTTGCTGGGAAATTTCTGCATGCTCCAATATTCCCTGGCTCTTCTTCACTAAGGAAGATGTCTGATAATTGGTCCATCTGCTCATTAACCCGACTGCTTTTTCATCTCCTGCTACAGTGCTGGAGATCCCTCAGATTGAACCTCATGCCCATCATGCTTGAGGGCTGGAGACAATCTCCTCTGACAACCCTGAACCTTCCTCTATGCCAGCCAGCCACCTGTGTGTTTCTCCATGTTCTCGGACTGAAACTAGCCACCCACGCTGCTTAGCTAGAGGCACAGCCTCTCTCACTTCGGTTGTTTCATAGGCTTTGTGTGATGTTGACTGATGAGTGACAGGTGCCCTTTTCCTCGTCATGAGCTGATTTTCCTTGCCATGAACTCCTTAATGACAGTTTTAGTGTTTTAAGGGTAGCAACAGAATGCTTATAAAAGATATTTTTGAGATTGCTGTTTGAGATGTTCATCATGTGGAATATGTGAAGATTTAGCCTTGGCCTACAAAAGTGTTAATAGGGAATATGAATGGACAGAGTTAGTAAAATGGAAGGGGATAGTGTAGCAGCTGAGGACTGTTATCTGAACTAGAATTGGAAAGTTTATAGCAGAAAGGCTCAGAGGACAGCACAATCTGAAGGAAGATGTTGAATTTTAAAAGTGTTTGTTGATGATGCAGAGCTCTTTTTTTTTTTAATGTATTGATTTTTTTTTCTGTAACTAGGCATCTTAGCTCGCAACATTCCAGAAGATAATGCTGATATGAAGAAGCAGGACTTCAGCCTTGTAAGGTAAATGTTGAGAGACATAATGCAATTCATCAGTCATCAAAAGCGAACATTAGGGATCAGTCAACACCAGTGAATAGGAGCAGTAGGGATTGTAACATCAGATGATCTGCAATTCCCTTCTTTTTCCCGGTCAGGAGATACTATGGTTTTGAAAATAGTTTTCTGTAGATGCATCTTCATCACTTACATGAAAAGAAAACTAAACCAAGAACACAGAGAATAGAGGTTTCAATTTATTGTACTTATCAGGGAATTTTGGCACTTAACATTTAGGCAATGTTGGGCCATATCTTGCAAAATGGAGTTCAGTGCTTTTGAAGCCAGTGCATCTCCCCTCGACTTGGCTCTTGAGTGTCTGACCAGATGGCAGTTCCTGATTTTGAAATACTTGTTTAGTAAATATACCCTTTGGTATTTGCATAGTACTTACTGAGTTTCAACACACAAAGAGTAGATGTGAAAAGCAGGTCAGGAACATGCACAGAAAACACAGATAATAGACAGAAAGCTTACTTTGAAAGCAGATGAGCTGCAGCCAGAGACTGAAGTAACACAGTTCGTGCACTAACATACCAAAGGTCTTTTTTCTCTTTGTTAGAATGTGTTTACTTGGTACACTCACACAAGGCAGTCCAGGACTATGTTTAGTTGGTTTTAACATCTGACTGGTGGTTTTGAGTAACCAGTTCTATGTCGGTGGATAGCTCCTGGTTTAGAAATGAATGGCTGAATTGAACATAGTGAATTGTAGATATAACCAGGATGGGAGGTATAGTTTGACTGTGATGATTGGTCTGGAATGCGTCTTAGCTTTTAAAATTACTTTAGAAAAATGATATGCCCAGGATGGGTGGATTTCCAGGCTGAATTTGAAAACCTGAAATGATAAATACAGGAATCCTCATAGAAGGGTCGGCAATGGTGGCACTTCAGAGTATGCTGCATATAAAAGCAGGCTCTGCTGATGGCGTGGGGAGAAACATGTGTTTATATAAGTGACTTACAGTGCATTTTCATCTGGAGGAATCATTTGGATTTGGGTTGTGCATAAAGCAGAAGGAGCTGATCCTCATCAGGAATGTCTTTGTATAATTGCATAAAATTTATATACCCAAGTCAAGGTATGAAGACTTGATATTGATTATCTTGCTTTCTGCAGATAAAAGCATTAGCAGTGTAAAAGTCCACAGATTCCTGATGGTCTGCAACAAGTTAGGAGCATGAAAGGAATGATGGGAAGAGATATTAGAAATAGAACAGACAGTAAAAGTCATCATAGGAAATTCAGAGACATAGAGGGTTGTGAAAACCATGCTGGAATCTGATCATCACTTCTGCTTGTTTATCACACAGTGTGGGGAAAAAAAAGCATGTTCAAAGGTGGGCACAAGTGTATGCATCACAGCAATTCACTGACGGTATTGGGCATGCATTACAGTTGGATATGTTTATATATTCTGATCAAGAGAGTAGATTTATTGGATTTAAAACATTGTTTGTGAAGATCAAAACAGATACTTCGTTTCCTTACAGTTCAGGTAGCACCGGTAGAATGGGACAGGGCAAGTTACTACTTCATGCTTTATGGAATACAGACTGCAACTTCTTCCAGATCATATAAAAAAAACCTAATTCCAGTAAGGTCCAGCCTTACCTTATGAGGGGAAAGTCAGTTCTTTGCCCTGCTTTTGTGTGCTACAGAGATTTTTATGGGCTCCAGACTGTGCACACAAGTTTCCTGAAGGTGGTCTTTTTCTGCACTTGGAAAACTTGTGGAAAATGAAGTTGATTGTAACATGTTTCCCATGCGTGGACCTTGCCCTGGGTGCTTACTCTCTTAGAGTCAGTAGATGCTTGTGTTTGATACTGCTGAGAGCCCACTTTGAAGTCCTTAGAAATGGCTCAAATGCACCAAAACTGCTAAGCACTTAAATACAGGCCTATGCATTTAAAGAAACTCTTAACTTTGGTAACTTGTGGTTCTGTCTGCTGTGACAGTGTTTAACGCCCAGAGTTAAGTTAAATTTCATAATGCATTGCACTGTCGCTTGGCGTTTGGCTGAACACCACTGTCTCTTAAGACTTACGTAGAAAGAAGCTTTGGCTACAGGATTTTGTTGGTCCCTGATCTGAGAGACAAGACTTGTATCTTGTGCTGGCCAAGCCCAATGTGCCATTTTTATTTCTTACTGAATAACCCTGCTTTTCCCCTCGAATTCTTAGGGTTGTAGTGTGTAATCTCTACCCCTTTGTGAAGACTGTATCATCTCCCGATGTAACTGTGCAAGAAGCAGTGGAAAAGATTGATATTGGTAAGTTAAAGGGAGAGGTTCTCTAGGCAGATTCGGTAGTTCTGGTCTCTAAGGGGTCAAGTTCTTTTATTTTTGTTTGGTTATTTTCTTTTTGTTTGGTGGCCTCACCCATAAAGGAAGTCTCCTAAAAAGCTCAGGAGTTGCAAGGAGCAGATTGAAAGCATAGTTGGGTAAAGATCATTACTTTTAAGCAGATCTACAACTAAAATGGCAAGCGACTGTTGTAACAGGCTGGCAGATGATGCAGCATTAGGTAGGCATGTCATGGACCACCCAAAAGCAGGAGCCTAATGTACCGTAGAAGACTGGGCTAGGAAAGGCCAAGTGGAACATGCTTCCTACCAAACCACAGGAAGCAGATGAAACCTTTTTGCAGCTTCTGTCACTAATGAAAATAAAACGAACCACTGCAAGTGTTCTGGGAATGACTGAAAACTTCACTGCAGGTAGCTGTTGTGAGGGAAGGAGTTGGTCTGCATATGTGGGAGGGTAGTTCGAACCTGAGTTCAGAAGCATGGACACCAGTATTAGCAGCAGGTTTGCTCTACCTGCTAGTTATTAACCCCAGAAGGCTTGCTGTTCTTTCACTGGAGCATCTCTGCTTGGCAGCCTGTGAACAGTACAGGCACAGTTTTGTGCCATGGGGTTAGACTGGGATTGACTTTTCTTGCAGTAGTTTAGTCGAAATGGTGCCCAGCAGAGTGCTCTAATAAATGTTTTATGGAGTAGTGCTCAGTCTGCATGTAGCAGTGCCAGCCTCTACTTTTGCTTTGCCACAGCCTAGTATCTTATGTGATTTAAAGTGTTGTAATAGCTGTGCAGAGTTAGATGTAAGGTAGAAGCGTGGCATTTTATCTTACACAGAGGACCTGGGCAAGATTCATTAATATTTGCAAAGAGATTTGGGAGCTTGTGTTGCTTGTCAGTGTAAAAGTAAATCTTCCTATAGACCCTTCCCCAGCCTAGTGTTGCAGAGGATGGTGCTGAAGCAATACGGGGGCACAACCATTCCCTGCAGGAATGTGCAGAGACTGTGCTATCTGAAGACATTCCGCCCAGTTGCTTGTCTGCAAAGGCCGTATGCACCTTCACCAATCGAGTCAAAATCACTGGCCTTGTGCATTTTGAAGAATCCTCTTACAGTCCCATCTTGCTGGAGAAAGGGGAAGCACATTCATTTGGCACACATGATTGATTGATGCGTGTCCTTCCTTGGCCTCAGATCTGGCTCTTGGTTATGCTGTGTCCGTAAGGAAGGTGCTTTATGCCTCTTTTCTCCTGCAGGAGGAGTTGCCTTGCTGCGGGCAGCTGCCAAGAACCACGCTCGTGTGACGGTTGTGTGTGACCCTGCAGACTACTCTGCAGTGGCTAAAGAGATGACAACATCAAGGGACAAAGACACTTCCATGGAAACCAGGCGTCACCTTGCACTAAAGGTCAGTTGTATGTGCTTGCAGCCAAGACTTATTTGCCATTCATTCATTCACTTCTTGAAACCTTTGTAAGTTGTCTGGTGTCCTTCTTTCTGTCCCCAGGCTTTCACCCACACTGCTCAGTACGATGCAGCCATCTCTGACTACTTTAGGAAGGAGTACAGCAAGGGGGTGTCCCAGCTGCCCCTGAGGTACGGCATGAATCCTCACCAGAGTCCTGCACAGCTCTACACAATGAGACCCAAACTTCCTCTGACAGGTGAGGCCTAGGACATGTTGGCCAAAGGGGAGCTCTGGGAGAGGTAGAAAAGGGAGGTGCTTGGGCCTGTCTGAGAGTTGTCTTCTAAAACCAAAGTGCCATCTTGTACCAAGGTCCAAGGGATGGCCATCAGTGCCTTAACAGTGGCTTTATTACTGAGTTGTACTAGCTTTGCAATTAAGAGGTGCAGCATCGTGAGACAGAAGGGCTTGTCTGCTGACTCCCCACAAGACTTAGGGTGGTGCCATGTTTTCTGTTGGTGTAGGATTGTGTGTCCACATTGAAGACACTTTGAGCAGATTTGCATAGCACACTTTCTGCTTGACATCAGATCTGGATTTTGCAAAGGCAAAAAAAATTCTCATCCTTTTAAGATGCTTTACTCCTTTCTGTTTTCTAGTTTTAGTCTCTTCCCAGTCTTTGTGTCACATTTACTGTCTAGAAACCAAACTGTTGTTCTCTAGGTTTGAATAGGTCTTGTTCTGTTTTGTTTTCTTTCTTCGATGGTTTTGAGCAGAGATTTATTACCTTAGTTTTCTAAATGCTCCTTTTTCTGATGGTGGCAGAAGGAAGAGATACTAGTCTCACTTGCAGGAGTTTGGGACAGATCTGGTGTCTCTGCCATTTTACATAGTGTGCCACTAATCACAGCATTGCTGCAGTGAGGGGAAACCCTTGTTTTGGAGAAAAAGAAAGTTTGGATACTCTTATTCTTGAGGTTCCTTTTAATGTTTGTGAAAATCAGGCATACCTTGCATGCAGGCATTATCCTCTAAACAGACAGTGAAGCTTTGTGGTGCAGAATTTCCTTCAGTTCCGGGATCTCATAGGAGGCTTTTCCACGTCTGAACTGGAAATTGATTTGCTTGTAAAGCTGCCTCACAATGTGGCAGCAAAACAGCATTGTGTTCACTTGTCCTGTCCATGGACTACTGCTAAAATGTTTCTTCCTGTCTCCTGAAATGCTCACAGTCCTGCCACATCAGTGTGAGCAATTCTTCTGGCAGGACTAGAGCAGACTTTTGAATGGCCTTTACTCTTGGCCGTTCTGGATTTCTGATGGGAGGATCAGATTAAGCATTTTCATTAAAACATGCCCTAAATTTTGTGGCTATGAGTGGTTTTGTTGACATCAGTTAGACACAACATATGCTTAAAGTTTGTCTAGTGCAGAGTACTTTGAAGCAGAACCATAGTCACTATGTGAAACTTATTTACTAGATTTTTTTTTTTCAAAATCTACCTGAGACGTGCCTTTTATTCTTTGTTGACATCTCTGCCTATGCACCGTGGGCAAAATCGTGCTCTGGTAGGCTCCTTCAGAAAGAGATACCCCTTGTTCTAAATGGCTGCCAGTTGAAGAACTCCACATGAAAGGGGAATACTACTTTTTGTTCCCTTTTCACAGGAGGTGAGGTGCATGGAGAACAGTGTGTGTCTTGCTCCAAGGTCATGTGAGCAGCTTCTGGTAGGGAAGAGAGTTGTCTTTGTATCCCCTGAGTCTCAAGCCTGTTCATTCCTTACAAGTCACTGAAGCTTTTCAAAGCACTTAACCAGTTGCTGAGGAGTCAGTGCAGTTTAACAAGAACAATTTGTAGTGCTTTGAATTCATGGTGGGAGAAATCCAAGAGCCTGCAGAAAAAGAGAGGGCTCTGCTCACTGTAATGTGTCTATTTATGTGGTGTGTTTGCAGTGGTGAATGGCTCTCCAGGGTTCATCAACCTCTGTGATGCTCTCAATGCCTGGCAGCTGGTGAAGGAACTCAAGCAGGCGTTAGGCATCCCTGCTGCAGCCTCCTTCAAACACGTCAGTCCTGCAGGTAGGGTGGCTCCTTATTGCTGTGCCTTCCTTGTCAAACAGACTATGACTGCTATCAGGCCCTGTGTCCACTTCCCTGGTAGTTTGAGGGAGGTTCCAGAGGCAGGGACCAGCAAGTTTGTGGTTTGAGTGCTCTGGCTTGTGTTTCCCACTAGGCGCTGCTGTCGGAACACCGCTCAGCGAAGAGGAGGCGCAAGTCTGCATGGTGCATGACCTCCACAAGACCTTAACACCCTTAGCGTGTGCCTATGCACGGAGCAGAGGTGAGAAGCCCAGGAATGAACTGGCATGTCCAAAAAGCTGAGTGCAGTTCTCGGCCCTTGGGCAACAGGTTTAGAACTTTGCAAGCTCCCCACTTTGCACCGTACTTTTCCTCCATAGTGTTTGTCTCCGTAAGAATCTGATTGAATAGTGAACTGACTGCCTATCAAATATTGTGCTGAGCGAGCAGACTTTGTGTATTGTTTCAAAGAAGCTGCTTGTATACAGAAGACCTGTAGAGATTTTGTTGATTTTTTTTTTTAAATGTGTACATAAACACACACACAAAAGTATGGAGTTTTGGCTATAAGATGGATAAACAAGTAACTGTGCTGATAGCACACTGAGCCCTCTGCTTTCAGATTGAGATGTTTAGGAATCCTAAACTTGAGTAGAAACGTTTCTGCCTGATATTTGGTGGATGTTTTTTTTAAAGCTTTAGTACTACTGAGCTCTCAAAAGCTAAAAATAAGTAAATAAAAATAGCTTCCTCTGCTTTCTGCTCTGCTAATTCTCTCATTTTCCATGGTGTTCCTAAAAGATCTGCACAGATTACAGAAAACAAAGCAAACTTACTTGATAAGGGGCATATTGACTGGGGTTCATCTTTCATCACCTTAAAGACCACCTTTGAACCTTGCCCTCAGAAAACCATTGTATGACTAACAGAAAAATAAACCTTTAGATCAGCAAGGACAGAACTGACCTTCCTGAGTAGTGGAACATGGGTGATGGGAGCTGAGTTCACCTTAGCTATGCATTAGAGAATATATTTTAAAAAAAAATAATAATTACTTTTAGCTCCATTTCAGGGCTTGATTTCTTGCAGGAAAAGCCTGATGGGAGCATAGGCATCTAAAAAGCTTTGCTTTTTTCCAGTTGTGTCCCATCTAAAATCTTTTTGTATCATCCTTGCCTCTCTTTATCCTCTTACCGCCACGGCTACAGCAGAGCTGCTTGCGTTAAGGAGGGCAGTCATTACAGAGTTAGAGCTTTGACAAATACAGCGAAGAAGGAAGAGTATCTGAACTATGGGAATATTTAAAAGGTGCATGTGTTGAGGTAGGATTTTTCACCCATGACCTAGTGGGAGTTTTTTGGTGTGGATTTAAATGATTAGCTCTGCTGGGATTGTAAGACTGGAATTGTAAGAGCAAAAGCTTTGCTTTGTATGTGCTTTAGTTTGATAAGTAGCTAAAATCCCAATTTTTTTCAGGTGCTGATCGGATGTCTTCTTTTGGTGACTTCATTGCCCTGTCTGATATCTGTGACGTGGCTACTGCCAAGATTATTTCCAGAGAGGTTAGTGAAACAGGAGCAAGTCTTTTTTGGTATGAAAAAAGAGAATCACATGAGATGGAGTCATTAGTTTATAACAGCCATTCTGTGTAGATTCTCCCATTTTACTGAAGATTATTTATTGGTCCATTTGTGTAATTTGGTATCTGGAGTACAGAATTTACACCTGTCATTTGATGCATTTTTCTTCCTACCAGTTAAAACCTGTCTGTGTGGGAGAACCTGTAAAATAGTGCTTGCAAGGCTGTTTTCCAAGATATGATTGCAAACCTCTGCCTCAGAGCAGGCCTCTGGAAATGAACCCTGATGAGGCTGTCACAAGTATCTGGTTGAAGGGCAGTAATCAGAACAACAGAGGACAAGAGCTGATGGACAGCCTGTTGCCCAAGGCAGGGATGTGGATGTAGACTGCTACCTGCCAGCTGATACAAGTTACGTGTAGGCTCAGCCACTCTCCAGGTTGCACTTTTTACTTCTCTGGATTCAATGTTAACCCCACAGCTCACTGCATTGCAGAAGCCACTCGTTTAAATACAGAGTTAGACAATTGGGAGTTAATGTTTTACCAATTGTGTTCATACCATTATGTGTTGCTTGCAATTTTTTTGAGAGGGGGAAGGTGCAAGGCAAAAGACTGCCTTGTATGCTGGAGACTTCTCTTCAAACAAATGAAAGAGCATGTTTGACTAGTTTGTGGGGGTAACGTTTGGTACACTGTTACTTAAAACCAAAAGAAAACCCACCTGAATTGTAGAATAAGAATGTAAAAGGTATATATCACTTCATGCACTGATGAATGTAAATTCTTCTCAGTTTCAGTGCTCTTAACAGCTTTTTTTGCCAATATTTTGCCTCCTCAGGAGTGTCACTGTTGAAATATGGATATCTTTTTTGTGAAGCCATGTTTACTGTTACAGCTGAGAAGTGAGGATGCCGTGCACGAGCTCTCTCACCTTGGAGAGGAATGTTAGGTATTAGTTCTATTCTGATTAATATGGTGGTGGGGTATTGATTATTAACTCCTGACAAGAGCTTATACTGCTCTGCTGTCTCAGGACTGAAACCAATATCGCAATAGTGCCTTTGGTGTTGTGTGGTACATGTAGACCTTGAGAGGTGTACCTTCGATACCCTTCTGGAAATGGCAAGCAGGGCTTTCAGTATTAGCTCCTCTTTCTGTAGGGAGGGTTTTTTTGTCTTTCTTTTTCATCTGGAGGCTGAAATCTTTATGTTGCAGGTATCTGATGGTGTAGTAGCCCCTGGCTATGAAGAAGAAGCTCTCAAAATCCTTGCCAAAAAGAAGAATGGTGGTTACTGTGTCCTCCAGGTTTGTACTCCTGCTCCACTATTGGCTCTCTACTTGTTTTTCCTCTACCTGCCTTTCACAGATGTCAGATAACTGGGAGGGTGATCCAGCCCCCCATACAGTGCATGAAAATGTTTCCTCAGGGTCTTTGGCAATTCCGAGATGACCTGAAATTCCATCAGCAGTGTTGTGGTCTCATTCAGCCTGTAGTGTTAGAGTGGAGTAGTATTATAATATCTTCCTTGGCTTTCAAATTGATGTGGTTTTGAAGTAATTAAATCTGTGAACCAGCAAGGGTACTTAGCAGAGAAATTCTGTTTCTTTGTTCCCACTCTTTGCCAGTTTTCCTCTCACTTTTGCTGAATTTGTTTCCTCCTCAATTTTCTTTATGTCTAAGATACAGATATGATGTGAGCCCTGGCAGTGAGAAGCATGTGCACTATGTCACCAGAGGAGGCATTGTCTGGGCATATGGTATTCATAGGGCAATCTTTAGTACAGTCAGTGATGAAGGTAGCATCACAGGCAGAGTTTGGACCTGGGATGATGCACATTTATGTGCTACAAACAGGATGCTTGTCAAGGAATATTGATACAGTGTGGTCAAGTCAGTGTCAGGTTGCCTTTCTTGTTCCCACAGTGATTTTGGGGACTTCAGAATCACTGGTTTTGGTGATCATGACTAACAGATTACAGAATGCTGCCAGAGCAGCATTCCAAGCAAGTCCTATTTCTGTCTGACTTGGAGAAACAAATGAGTAGAGAACTTCACTATAACATTACAAAATGAAAATCTAAGGCTTAGCTGAAGTTGCAGTTGTACTGTTACTACCAGGGGAGCTATAGAAGATGGCTCAGGAGCTTCAGGCAAGAAGGACTGAAATTGCAGACAATCTTGGCAGCTGATTACCTTCTGAATTCAATTAGCTTTGCAAGGATGAGGTCATATTGGTTAAGCTTGTATCTTCGGGGCCTGTCTGCAGAGACATGCTAAGGAAAGTTGATCTGAACAAATTTAAATGGGTTAGGGAAGCGTTAGGGAAGCCACATACAGCGTGTGCATGTTCCTGTTTAGAGCTGGTAGCCTTACTCTGGTTTATTTCATGTCTCTAACCTGAACTGAGTCTGCCAAAATTCTAAATAAACCCATGTATGGGTTGAAGAGGGTTGGAAGCTGTGCTTTAAGGCACGTATGAAGCAGCTTGAAATATTTCCACCTTCCTGTGGAAGGTTGTGAGACTATTTGTGTGGGTGTTTTCCACTTTCCATGAAAGACTGGAAGACTCAGTAGATTTTTGTGTCTCACAATAAAGACATTTAGCCATAAACATCTCCACTGCGTTGCCTCTCTTCAACCTGGAAATGTCAGTTTCTGCCGTTGAGACTTTGCTGCTCCAGTTGATACTAATTGCTTCCATTCTGATGGAACTAGTTGATTTCTATAAACATTTCATTCCCTTTGGATTCTTTCAGTGATAGAATAGGTGTTAACAGAATAGAGAGCATCTATTTATATGTATGCATACCTTTAGATAATGGAATAGATGTTAGCAGGTATTGATAGCTTAGGTGTTTTAACCTAAGCTGTTCCTGGATATTGGCTTTGAATTGCTCCAAGACTGTTTCATTGGCTTTTAGATGGATCCCCTTTATGAGCCAGATGACAATGAGATCCGAACCCTCTATGGATTGCATCTCATGCAGAAGAGAAACAATGCAGTCATCGACCGGTCATTGTTCAAGAACATTGTTACAAAGAATAAAAATGTAAGTGTTGGAATATAAATGAGCTTAAAGTCTGATGGAATGAACTGGTGTGCTTGGAAGTCATCATGGTTCTCTTTTAAGAGTTCTTAGAATATTTGAATAAGCTTTAACTGGCTTAATGGAATGAAGCAGCAAACTTTCTGGACCAAATAATTGGATAAATTGGGGTAGTTTGCCTTTGTTTTGATTCCTTGCCTAAATAAGAGTAGCTGGTCTTGCCTTTTATCTCCAACTATGAAAGTATTTGTATTTCTTATTTATATGAAGCTACTGTATATAATTTCTTAAAGTGAGACAGCTGTGGGCTAAGGATCCATTGTGATCTCATTTTGACTCACTGTTTACTTTTCCTCTTTGTGGACGTTGTATTGTATAAACTCTGGCCTTGCTGATCATCATTTAGGGTTCACATCATCAGAAAGTGTTATCTGTTATTTCTTTGTCTCTGATCTTGTTGCAATTAAAAACATGTTAAATGTTAATGAGCACATGATTAGTCATGGGCTGAGAAGCAAGCTCAGACATTGAGGTAAGAAAAATAATGTTAATAAATTATTAATGGAGTGGACTTAAAAGTAATGTTTAATGCAGGTTTTGAGAGTTGCTGTTGCAGTCCTAAGCACACTTACCCATATGCTTAGCTTTTTGCTTACAAGCACGTTTGCTACCAGTGAGCAAATATATTAGACTTTGCAGGCTAAGGGCCTAGTGATAGAGCCCTCCTCATCAGGCAAGACTGAGTCTTATCCCTAGGAGCTGGGAGATTAGCTGCCAAACCAATCATTTACAGTTCCTAATCTAAACAAGATTTGCTGGTAATTGAACAAACCAGGACAGTTACCTTGCCTTGTTCTCTCTGATGGAGTACTTGTGACAGCTTTGGGTGTCTGCAGGTCACTAGCCAGCTGGCTAGTTGTTGTTGTTGTTGTTAGGCAGGCTGTTGACAGTGGTGTTTTGTTTCAGCTGCCTGAGGCTGCTATTCGAGACCTGATTGTTGCCAGCATTGCTGTGAAGTACACCCAGTCCAATTCGGTTTGCTACGCCAAGGATGGGCAGGTAACAGAGCAGCTGGCTCTGAGGAACGTGCTGTCACAGCCCGGCCGCCCCATGCAGCGCCGCTTCTAAAGCTGTTTGTTGACAGGAAGCTATTCAACAAGTATAGATGAGCTATCCTAGACAGTTCTGCCATGCAGAACAGCAGCTACACCTGTGTTTCTCAAAAGGCTCCTTCAAATCCTCAGGGTAACGTTTTCACGGTAATAACAGGGCTGGCTGTTTCAATGATAGGGTTGGAAATGCTTCCGGGCTTCTGCAAGTTTGGACTTGAGTCATTTCTTCCTGACTACTGTGCCCTTTTATATCAGTTTTTAAGGGTATATGTAGAGCCTTAGGAAATGGGAGTATGATAATGTGATAGTAGGACAGTATGGCATCAATCACAGCTGGATTCTGACTGTCCAAGTGGTTCTTAGTTTTATTTTCATTTTTTATATAAGAAAGATGGAATGTGCTTTCTTTTTTCCCCTTTGGGGAAAGAACATTATCAAATGTGTAGTTGATATAAGAATCTTAAATTAAAAAAATATATATACTCCTGTATTTCCAAGTTATCTGTAGGTGTTCAGCTCAAGTTACTTATCCAGACGTTGTAGATGTATTTTAAAATTGTCTTTTTGCTCAGTGGGTCATTCTCATAATGCAACAGTTATGGGAAGTTTTCATTAGGCTTGGATTATTTAAAAAAAAAATACAGAAGGAAAAGACAAAGAAGTTTTTTGATCTTGAGCTTTGATACACCATAAATGAGAAAAAAAAGGAGCAACCAGTGTATCCTACAGGTACAGTCTATATGAACTGCCCCACTGGCCTTTTTGCACTGCTGCTCACCTGCATTTGTCAGATTGTTGCTACAGCCTGAAAACATCACAGTGTTGTCTCACAGTGCTTCCTGAGGTCATGTGCTGTGTGGCTCTTGGAAACAGGTCTCTGGAGGTCTGGCATTTGTCTTTGATTCAGCTTTGGGGTTTTTTCCTTTTCTTTTCTTGCTTTTAAATGGTTCTCTGTACTCAGGAGTGTCAATTCTTGTAGCCCCAGAACAAAGGTGTCACTGTCTTTGCTCCTTTCCCCTTATTACAGCAGCATTTTTCCCAGTGCTCTTGCAAGTCTGGATTTAACGTGATGCTGCAGATGTTTCTGAAATGCCTGTGGTAATGAATGCACCATATGGAAGGGAAGAGTGAAAACCAGCAGAGGCAGGCAGGGATTTAACTAGCTGGGCTTCGGTGGTGCTTTGCATATTTGCAGGCATATATTTTAATAAGTTATAAATGTGTGTTGTCTTGGATTGTCATATGTGTGACAGGGTTGGCCAGGGTCACAGGCTTGTGTACTGCACTGAGAAACAAGTGACCCCTTTAACAGTAAGAGTCAGCAGCCATTACAGTTACTCCCTTCTGGTTTTAAAGTCACAGAATCACAGAATGATGGGGATTGGAAGGAGCCTCTAGAGGTCATCCAGTTTGGTCCCTTGATAAAGCAGGTTCACCTTGATCAGGCTGCACAGGAATGTGTCTAGGCAGATCTGGAAACCTCTGGAGAAGGAGACTCCATACCCTCCCTGAGCAGCTGTCTCACCTGAACAGAAAAGTGAAACTATTGAAGTGGAACTTCTTGTGTTCCAGCTTGTGCATGTTACCTTCTTGTCCTGTCAGTAGATAAAATAGAAAAAAAGAATGCCCCAACCTCCTGACACCCACCATTTAGATATTTGTAAATATAATGAGATTCCCCCCTCAGTCTCCTCCTCCAGGCTAAACAGCCCCAGTTCCCACAGCCTTTCCTCATAAGGAAGATGCTCCACTCCCCTGATTGTCGTGGTGGCCCTGTCCTGGACTCTCTCCAGAAGTTCTCTGTCCCTCTTGAGTTGAGGAGCCCAGAACTGGACACAGGACTCCAGATGAGGCCTCACCAGGGCAGAGGAGAGAGAGAGAAGAACCTCCCTTGACCTGCTGGCCACACTCTTCTTGATGTATCCCAGGATGCCACTGGCCTTCTGGGCCACGAGAGCACATTGCTGGCTCATGTTCAGTTTATTTATCAGCCAAGACTCCCAGGTCTCTCTCTGCAGAGCTGCTCCAACAGGTCGATCCCCAGTCCATGCTGGTGCATGGGGTTGTTCCTTCCCAGGTGCAGGACTCTGCACTTGCCCTTGTTGAACCTCATGAGATTCTTCTCAGCCCAGCTCTCAAGCCTGTCCAGGTCTCTCTGAATGGCAGCACAACCTTCTATTGAATCAGCCAATCCTCCCAGTTTTGTCTCTAAAAGCTTCTTGAGACTGAGAAGTACCAGTGTTGTTCTTAATGTGCAGATGGGGAAAGAAGTGAGGCCCTGCTGAAATCTAGTCTCACAAACGTCATGGTTAGCTTAGATTCTCTGTGGGGATGCTGTGCAGAGCTAACTACAGGGCACATCACCTGCTGAGACCTACTGTCAGATCTGTACAGGAATGGTTGGCTGCAAACAAAAAAATACCACAAATAAAAACCAGCGATGGAAAGTAGCTTCTGGAGTGTTACACTGAAATCTGACTTGATGTGGGATATATGAGCCAAGCCTGACAAATCCAGCTTGCTTTCGATTCCACTGCTTTGGGTTTTCCGGGGGTTACTTCAGCCTCCTGAATCCCCATTGCCTGTCAAAAACTCTTGTGCATCAAACAGCCAGAATGTTTTTTGACATCCCAGCTTTGTTGGCTTCAGGAGTGCATTGGCCACTCCAGCAAGGCAGTCCTTGCTGAACTTGGGTTTGTGTTCATGAGTTCTAGGAAAGCACGGAGTGGGAGGGAGCGTTGATGGACTTGAGTGGCACTTAATTTGTAGGAAGCCAGCTGACACTAATTGCAATAAACATTTTCACTCAATTTGTCTGACTTTCAGCACTGCAAAGCCAGTAACTAATGATACCATCATGTGTTAAATTAGCAAGTCAAAATTACTCACTTTCTTTATTCTCTGCACAGTGGGATAAACTAAACTCTTCATCTACCCGCTGGTGCAGACTTTTGTTAATTTTTTTGTCTTCCCAATTGTGAAGTCCTATATTTGATTTTTAGCATTCCAAATGTAATTAAGGTTTCTGTTTTCACTCATTGTTTGGGGTAAATCTGAGTAAATCCAGGCCAATCTGAATCATTTTAGAGAGATCCTTTGGGCATTATCCGTCTTGTCCACTCTGTGCTTTTGCACAGTATTCCAGCTGTGGGGCATGTTTGGCTCTCCTGCCAGCCAAAGTGTTTTAGTCAAGTAGTTCTCAAATTTCACCCCAGCTTTTTTTATTAAGTGATTTTTTTTCTGCTTAGCCTGGATTAGTCTCCTTTCACTCCTCTGCTTAAGTACTTTTTGATTCCCAGGAGATTAAACTCTGAAAGAAGCTTAATTAATTGTTATGTAGAAAATATGCAGAAAACGGGAGAAGGATTCCTTTGTGGAGGATTTTGAGGTTTCAGCTGTGTTTTCATATGGGAGGAAGCCAATGCTTGGGAAAGAGAGAGAAGAGGTAGGAAGAAAGAAAACATGGAGCAATGTGAAGCGAAAGGGGCGAATAGGAACATTCAGAAGAGAGATTCAGGTACAAGTCTATAGTTTGCGTTGAGGAGTATCTCTCAGCTTTCTGATTTCTTGTCTTTTGACCAGAAACTACAGGCTGGGTTGAAACAGTCTTCCCCAGCAGTGTTGCATCAAAACACTTTTTTTTTTCTAAATAATTTTTTTTTTAAAAAGTGTTTTTCTTTCCCTGGATCACCATTTTTCAGTGAAGTGCTTCCTACCAGGCCAGAGCTGTGAACTCCTTCTAAAAATGCAGGCTTTCCAAAGGAGGCACAAAGCAGGCCCCTGCTAGCAGCAGTCTGCATCCTCCACTACAAATCCCTGCCCTGGCATAGCCTGGGCTTGCCAGGCCCACTCCTGAGTTAACGGTGAATGGTGTGCAGTGTTTGCCAATTTTAAGCCCCTTCCTTTGGCCAGAGAGAGAGGATGAGCCTTTGTGGAGGAGACGATTCACCTCTGCAGGTTGGCGATGAGCTCCCTAGAGATGCAGGGCACCCTGCAAGTTTGAAGGCTTAATAGGGTGGACTTGAGAGTCCAGGTTGGACATCAGGAGTGTTGAGGGCGAGGGAAGGTGTCACTAAGCCATGAGAAACTTTGCATCTTTTTATGATAATACTAATATCCTTGTGGGTTTATAGAGCACTGATGACTTCAGTTAGAGCTAAGCAGATGATATTAGATAGCAGCCCAAATCTTTCTTTTGCTCTTTGTGGGGGACCATGTTTTATGGTTCTGGTAAGAGATGAAGTCACTGCATCTTGATGAATGAGAACAGAAATGATTCATTGTTGTGAGGGCAGTCGTTGAATTACAGCTTTACCATCTGTTTAGGTCTGAGCTGGAAATTCTTGAGGCAGTGGCCAGAACTGTTAGCCTCAACAGCATCCCTGGAGCAGTCCCCATGAAAGCAGTCTGGTGAACCATTCAGCTGTGGCTTCATATGAGCAGGAAAAGACGGGAGAGACTTGTTTTCCATCAGGCTTAGGGTTTGAAGTGACAGGAGCTCTCTGGAAAGCAGGACCCATAGCTCTGACAGCGTGTAGAGAAGTTACCAGGCCAAGTCATAGAATCACAGAATGGTGAGGTTTGGAAGGGACCTTCAGAGATCATCCAGTCCAACCCTCCTGCCAAAGCAGATCCACCTAGATCAGGTCACACAGGAACGTGTCCAGGCAGGTTTTGAAGACCTCCAGAGAAGGAGCCTCCACAAGCTTCCTGGGCAGCCTGTGCCAAGGCTCCCTCACCCTCACAGCAAAGAAGTTTTTCCTTAAGTTTGAGCAGAACATTTTGTGTTCCATCTTTTGTCCATTACCCCTTGCCCTGTCATTAGACACTACAGAAAAAAAAGTGTTGCCCCATCCTCTTGGCATGAACCTTTCCAATACTTGTATTAACGAGATTCCCCCCTCAGTCTCCTCTTCTCTAGACTAAACAGCCCCAGTTCCCTCAGCCTTTTCTCATAAGGAAGATGCTCCAGTCCTCTGATCATCTTGGTGCCCCTGCACTGGACTCTATTCAGAAGTTCCTTGTTCCTCTTAAGCTGGGGAGCCCAGCTAGCCATGGGGAGTCAGCTAGCCATGGTGTTTAGGTCTGGCAAAGCTGAGTCTCTCATAACTAAATGTCTCCAGACACATTGCCTTTTCAGTACTGTGAGCACTGAAGAGTTGCCTTTGTCTCCAGCACTAGCCCAGAGGGAATGCAGGAGCTTGTTTGCATGGTTCACTGAACTGTGCAAATGGCTTGCAGTTACCTGATCACCAGACTCCAAAGAGTGTCTACATATTCTAACTTGTAGTGAAAAAATTGGCAGAGGTCGAATGTGTTTGGTGAGAGCTCCAAAGGAAGTGGCCTGAAGAAAGCAAATGGGAACTGAGCAAATACTGTATTTTCATAGAAACTTTTGAGGGGAAAAAAAACCCAAAACCTTTTGTATTTTACCTCTGGAAGCACTGAGTCTATTTGGTATGGAGCACAAGTGCTATTAACTAAGGTCATAGCAGCTATTGCAAGAACTTGGACTCTCTGGCAGATAACAGAGCAGGAAATGTGTTGGTAGCTCCAGGGCCTTGACAGTTCATGTGGTGTAATGGTCCTACTGACCAGCCTTCTCTGTGCAGCAGTGGATTTACTTTTATTGGCCCTGATGGACATACTGTCCTGTGATCCACCACGTACTGATCAGGCTGTGTATTCTTGCACCTCCAGGAAAGACTTGGTTACCTGGGCACAGGCTGGTATTCGTTAACTGAAATGCCTTTTCTGAGAACAGGCAGGCAGCCTACCATCTCTCGGCAGTCACTTGGTTTTCTACAACCAACAGGATTTTATTTCACCTTTAACAAAAGCCATAATTGTATCATTCTCCTGAAGCTGACAGTTTGGCTCTGCTGGCTGGAGCTGTGGTGGTCAGAGGAAGGAGTATAGTATGCTCAGAGTGATTGTCAGCTCTGTAGAGCTGTAGAAGCGTTGCAGGGAGCTGACCCTGTAACCAGTGTACAGGATGGGGGATGCACGTATTTCCAAAGCTTTCCTCATTACTTACCTGCAGTCTTTCTCTTCTTCAGTGAGGAGCAGCTGATTTGTGGGAGGTCTTTCCTAATTGCCTGTCTAGAATGCAGCTGTAATTGCAGTCTCTCTGCAGCAAGGAGTGATGGTGCTCTGTATGTGTGCTTCAGGTGATAGGCATTGGAGCAGGGCAGCAGTCCCGGATCCACTGCACACGTCTGGCTGGGGACAAGGCAAACAACTGGTGGCTCCGACACCACCCACGCGTCCTCTCCATGAAGTTCAAAGCAGGTGTGAAGAGAGCAGAGATCTCCAACGCCATTGATCAATATGTCACTGGGACCATTGGTGAGGTAAGGGCTGGCTGAGGGGCTTCCCTGCTGGGTCCAGCTTCTGCCAAACAGAGTCTGGGTTGAGTTTTGCATGTGGGTATCAGTAAGATGATCCCAAAGAGCCAGGGGAGCGAGCAGCTAGGGCCCAGGATGGTGACTTCCCCAAGGGCACTTAAAGGCCCAGTGGCAAAGTATTTGCCCCTCCAGTACTGCACGTGCTACTACAGGGGCTGACACCTGCCCCACGCCAGGGCACGCACTTGCTTTCATGTGGTAGTGCCCCAGCAGCACAAAAGGGTTAAGGCAACAGGGGACATCTCAGCCCTGTCAGGGCAGCCGACCTTCCCTTCCCACATGCTGCTGCTTACTCCTCTGGCCTCATGGATTCTCAGAATCCCTCCGACCTCCTTCTTACAAGCAGTTAAGTGAGGCAAGAAAATTGTATGTCCTATTTAAGTATCGAAAGCCAAGAGCTGAGTTGGAGACCTGGTGAGTCATCTGTGTGAGCAGTCACTTGTTTAAGGTGGATAAGAACAGGAGCAGTTGCTGTTTCAGAAGGTGAATCATAAACCGAGCTGCTCTTCATCATGTGTTGTCTGCCAGACCCTGTTTGCGTGTGCTGGCACTGACACAGCAGTCAAGCCAGGCAGAGCATCTCAGAATCGAAGCAGGGGAGGAGGAGTCCCTCAGGACCTGTCATGGGGAGGGGGAAGGAAAGGAGTTAAAAGGATGTGAAAAGAGCTGATGGTAGTCATGTCTTCCCACCACCCCTTGGGATTTTAAAATCCCTGGTCTGAAGCTGCCAGCAGCAGAGCTGTGGGAGCAGAAAGCAGAGCTGGGTGTTAAAGGGAGGCCACGGTCACTCATCCTTAGGTGCTGCCCGTGCTTCAAGGCTGAGCTGGCGTGCTCTGTTCTTGCAGGATGAAGACCTGCTGAAGTGGCAGGCGATGTTTGAAGAGGTGCCTGCACAGTTAACGGAGGCAGAGAAGAAGCAGTGGATTACCAAGCTGACCTCTGTCTCTCTCAGCTCTGATGCCTTCTTCCCTTTTAGAGACAACGTTGACAGAGCTAAACGGGTAAGGTCATGGCGAGGCCAGGGTGTCAGGCTCCAAGAAAACACCTGTTTTCCTGACTCCAGGAAACTGTTAGGGCTTCTCATTTGGAGCTTGTGCGGACAGCAGAGGAAGGCCTCTGCCCTGCACTGCTGTGGTGGTTTAGCCCAATATCCACCCAGTCATAATATTACTCCCCCTCCTAAACTGGACAGGAGAGAGAGAGGAATATAACAAACTGCTTGTGAGTTAAGGACGGAGAGATCACTCGGTAATTAACGTCACGGGCAAAACAGACTCAACTTAGGGAGAAAAAGGTTTGATTTATTAAAGAAACAATAAAAGTAGGGAGATGAGAAATAAAATAGTCTTAAAAACACCTCCCTCCACCCCTCCACTTCCCGGGACTCCTTGTCCTTCCCCCCACCTCCAGCGATGCAGGGGATGGGGAATGGGGGTTGCAGTCAGTTCATTACAGATGGACTTTGCTGCTGCTGCTTCTCAGGGAGAGGCCTCCTCACACTTCCCACTGCTACACTGTGGGGTC
>WBNH01008228.1:0-19765 GCA_013401255.1 Urocolius indicus
CCCCTGACACATCCTCAGCCGCTCCAGCTGCAGAACTTGAGCAGAGGAGGGGACACTCACCTCAGCTCTGAGCCACTTCAGTCTTTCCAACATCTCCTCTTGCACATTGTTCTGCATCCAGAAAGAGAGCATGGGCTCAGTAGCCACAGCCACAGGCTCATGGTGAGGAACCCTTCCAGACCTATCATACTCTGCTGCGTCTCCTCGATACCTTCTCATTGTGCAGAGCTCTGCACAGATTTTGTCTGCTGGTTCCTCTGATCTCTAGGGGCCTTGTCTAACCTCAGCCAGGCTATGTCTCTGTGAACTCACCTGCAGAGAGGCCTGCTCCATAATCAGCTGGACCGTCTCTTCCTTCACCTGCTGCATCTTCCAGTCTTGGCTTTCAAAATGCTGCAACCTCTGAGAGGTTTGGAAAGAGGAGCCAGACACAGACACTGAGACGCTGACACAGCCCTAGTTGCCACAGCTGTGTCATATGGGGAGAGGAGGGGACACTCACCTCAGCTCTGTGCTCCTCCAGAACTATTTCCAGCTCCAGACAATTCCTCTGCATATGGAAAGGAGACAAGGGACTCAGAGCCTGCAGCCCATCTAACTTCAATTAGGTTGTTGCTCTGTAAACTCACCGTAAGCTCTTTTATCTCCCGCTTTATCTGACAAATGTGTTGGTCTCGGCTTTCAAAACGCCGCAACATCTCAGCGCCCTGGGAAGAGGAGCCAGGCACAGGTACTGAGCCCCTGACACAGCCCCAGCCGCCGCAGCTGCAGGACACGGGCAGAGCAACCCTCCACACCTACCATACGCTGCCAGCACATCTCCCTGCTGATTTCGGTCACGGAACAGCACTGGATCAGAGCTGTCTGTGTTGTGGATTCTTCCTTCACCACTGCTTCTGCCATGGCTGCACCTGTGTGAGAGCCAGCGCGGTGTGAGGAGCTCAGCCACAGGCAGTGCCAGGCATGGATACTTGTGGGGACCGTGCTCGGGCTCAGGCCACCCGTGCTCCCTCACACACAGGCTGCTGCCTTCCCCCTCCGCTACTTGCAGCTGCACACAGACCCCAGCCACCCCCTCGCCCAGCCAACACCTGCAAGGATCCTGGGGATACTCATCCCTCACCTTCTTCTCCTCTATCGGGGTCCTCCTGCTGCATGGCAGACAAAGGGCAAGTCATTGGCAAGTGCTCTCCAGACTCCTGCCAACCAGCACCAAGGTTCTCCTCAAAATGCTCCCTCCTCCAGGAGCAGCCCCATACACCCGCCAGCCACCCATGTCACAGATGACATGACAAATGGTCACTGTTACCCGTGGCAGCACAGCCAACCCCTCCCTGGGGGCTGCGGTGGGGGTAGCAGGGAAACAGACCGTCGCTATTGGCATCCACTGTTGGCACACAGCAGCAGTAACTGCGGTTGCTGTGTCACAGCCTCTCCCTCTGGGTCTGCCTGTGCCTTCCCCCCAGCTGCCACAGCTCCCACCCCAGGAGCCCGGCTGGGCACCTATTGACTGGGGGACATTCCAGACTGGGAAATATGTCAGGGCAACAAAAGCAGCGACAAATCCTCTGTAACTGCTTGTCAAGACAGAAGTCTTGTCCCCCAAATCAGGAATAAATTCCTTGACATCACTGCAGCATTAAGAAGCAGGAATTCCTTGCTGGGTGCACAGGGTATCGCTCCACCTAATGTGCACACCAAGGGACAGAAACACATTCATTGGTTATATGAATATTCATTTTCTTTATGTATTGGATTAATGAATATGGTAGTACCTTGTGAAACTGCCTCCACAAAAGGGTACTGAAATGGTGGGAAGGTCCCTGGTGGTGGTTTTGAGGTAGACTTTAGCTCAGTTTGCTCATATATGATCACAACTCACAACTTGGTGATTTCTGCTCTGGTCCCTCGGTCAGCAGTACTGAGATGCTCAGTACTGGTTGGCATGCAGATTGGCCTTTGGCACCAAGACTTGTTTATCTTGCCTGTAGAAGTTTACACAATAGGGGTCTGCTCTTCTGTCAGGCTGAGGACCCCAGGGGAGGCTAAAGCCCTCTTGGAATTCAATCTGGCAAGGGATATAAAGGACAAAAAGGGCTTCTTCAAGTATGCAAGAAGCAAAAGGAAGATTAGGGAGCACGTCAGCCTGCTGCTGAATAAGGTGAGTACCCTGGTGATGGAGGATACAGAGCAGGCAGAGCTACTAAATGCCGCCTTTGCTCCAGTCTTTACTGCTAAGGCCCTCAGGAAGCCCCATGGCTGGAGGATAGAAAGTCTGGAGAAAGGAGGACCTTCTCTTGGTTGAGGAGGATTGGGTTAGGGTCATAGAGGCGTTTTGGTTGGAAAAGCCCTATAAGCTGATGGAGTCCAAGCCCTCCCCTCACACTGCCGAGCCCACCACTAACCCATGTCCCTCCATACCTGAGCTCCACGGCTTTGCAGTCTCTCCAGGGATGGGCACTCACTCACCTCCCCGGCCAGACTGGGACAACCTGGGCGGTCTGACAACCATCGCAAGGAAAAAGTTCTTCACAGTCTCCAATCTAAACCTCTCCTGGTGCAACTTGAGGCCGTTTCCTCTTGTTCTATCACTTGGGAGCAGAGACTGACCCCCACCTTACTTCCCATTCATCTTCAAACAGGCTTTGGCTCTGTGAACTCACTTTCCTCAGGGCCATCCCCATCTCCACCTTCAGCTGCTGCATCTCCTGGTCTCAGATTTCAAAACACTGCAACACGTGAGAGGTCTGGGAAGAGGAGCCAGACACAGTCAGTGAGCCCCTGACACAGCCCCAGCCGCTGCGGCTGTGGCACAGGGGCAGGAAAACTTCTATATTTTTAATTAAAGTTTTGTGGGAACATCTGTTCTCTTAAGAACTATGTGCTCACATTTTTTCTTCTTGTGCAACAAAAACAAATGTTGAAATGTTGGAATTTTGCTTGGGATTGAAACTGGGTTCTGTTTAATGGCAACAAGACATGCTGAATTCAGCCAATTAGGTCACAAAATTACAAAAGGACATTACAGCAAAGAAGAACCTCCTGTGTTTAAACAGCTTTGAAGCATTTGCTTTTCAACGTTTCAACGTATGTAGAAATCCATAATGTTTATTGCTATTAAATACTGGGCACATCTGTATTAGTAAATTGCACAGCTGGGATATGTTTTCTGACTATGCAAATGAATGGGGCAGCCTGGCTTGCTTGTAACAGTCCACCTAGACCTTCTCCACAGCATGGTCTTCACCTTACCACATGTTGCAACTAGCCCCTGGCCTTGTGGCCTGAAACCACTCCTGGACATCATCTAAGGGAGTTAATGGCAATGTGCCAAAACTGGGTCAGATAGAGGAGTAATAAACACTTGACAGTATGAACAATAAGATGCTACTTCTCACTCCAGTGCCCACGGCTGTTAAGTAAAAGACTTTAAGTAACATGGACTGACGCAAGCCCACAGCACTAAAGGTTAGCTTCCTTCAGGGCAGATCTCCTTCTGCCTCAGTGGTACACTGGTGCTTCTACAGTACCGCCATTATTCTACCTCCTGCTTTCAGTTCAAAGTATTCAAAATAATAAGAGGCATTGTGCAGTCCATCAGACTGTTTTCATGGCAAGCGCTGTAGGATATAGCAAGGATATGCTATATCAGTGTGTGGAGAACAAAAGATGCTGATATGTTACAGAAAGACTGAACAGGGGAAGAGAGCCAAAGCCTGGGTAGTCCCATACATACTACCTTTTGGGAAAAGGGCCTGGTATGAACTGTCCCTGGAACTATGTCTGGGTGTTGTGCTAGCTGAAGTAGATAGGAGAGGGCCAAAACAGAGCCACAGTGTAAAACTTCAACTAAACAGAGTGAATAATCAAAGTCTGCCTCCTTTGCCTTTGTGTATTTAGCAGCAACAACACCTTCAGGTTGATAATAAAATATTTAACAAGGGTCCATCTTTGCCTTTGAGAGCTCTCTGTAGACTGGAGATCTGGACTCAAACCATGCTTAGCTCTCAGGTTCTCTGAAGCCAAAACTTTCCAGTATCAAAATTCACTTTCAACTATAGAACAATTAGACTTGAAGCAAAATGTACAGTTTCTGCACAAAGGATAACTTAAACTTTTGCTGTTCACAGCTGGAGCATTTTTATGTATGGTTCACGGCCAGGCTTTGAAACAGCGTTTTGTTGCGTGGTAACAGGCAAAGTGACACTATCATCTGTTTTGGAGAGATACTATTTTATTACGTGGTGCCCAGGGAAGAGTCTCCTTCAATAAAAGATTCATAAATGGCTATTTTCAAAAGGCTTTATCTGAACCATAAAATTTATCTTCAGGCGTGTGCTATAAAATAAGTCTCCGGCCCTCGTGTGTGATTTTATATTTTTGGCAGCAGCATAGACAGTATGTTTAAATTTGAGTTGGTTTGCCCCAGTTCAATCTCTTTTTTTTGGGATGTCACAAATTATATCACATTTTTATAGTGTCAGATTTTTTTTTAGCAGATTTTATAAAATCCCAAAAGAAGGCTGGTTTTATGCCTGTATTTTTTATGGACCAATAAATCTGTGAGATGGACTGGTGTTTTACAGCCAAATTCTAGCTCTCTACAAGCATGTTATTTTCATTGATTTGTAGAAACACTAATTACTATAACCAAGACTACAAAATCTTGTGGATGCAGGTTTGTAATCTACTGGGAAACACCCTCAGGAATCACTTCCTTTTTTTTACACACTGTAAAGCTTAGCCTGACTGACTGGTGACTCCTCACAGAGAACTGTGGTTCAGAGCAATAGCAGTAAACAGTGTAAGAAATGTGAAATAATTTCAAATCTATGTGTCAGCATCTTCTATCATTTAAATCAAGTAGAGTTCCTTTTTTCACGCACAGCATGACACAGCCCAGTCCGCAGGGCTGGAAGGTGGTGGGACAGGGACTCTGCCTTTGAGGCCAGGCTCACGCAGACATCTACATCCAGTAGCTGGTTTCCCCAGCTGCTGCTGCAGTCTGCCTCCAAAATCCCTAGTATACCAGTGCATTGCCCTCTCACGTATCAGCCAAAATGCCTATTAATCCTGGGCCTTCCTACCACCTGCTCCACTCAGCACTAGATACTGGCTCTGTCACCAACTGTCTCAATGCCTAGTCCCATGCATGGTTCCTCATTGCAAATCCCTCATTGCTGCCAGATCTGCTGCACTCATGAACAAAGTCGAGCTACAGAGCCACAGCTGTAGTGTCAAGGAGGAGCTGTGTAGAAAGTCCACTCCAGGACAGCCACTGGCCATGGGTTGGCCACTGCTGCTACACTCTATGTTTTGACCTCGAAGTCTCCTTTTCAGTCAGTATGCTGTGATGAAGAGGGCAACTGCCAGAAACACACCAGAAGAAGTTTCAAGAGGTGCAATGACTTGATTATATTACCAAAAAAAGGGATGGGAAACTTCATGCCAGGAATTAGGTAACACAAAAGTACTTTGGTTTCTAGGAAGAAGTGATGTTGCAAAAATATTGTAAGGTCACACAAATGAACTCATAGGTTAGATCTTCCCTGTGCTACTGAAAAAGAACTGAATCCAGGCATTTTAAAACAGATAATAAAAAATGAAAGTGATTGACTAGGATGTGGCTCTGCTGGCATGGGAACGACAATGAACTATGAACTACATGAAACCAAATATGAGAGGCATATGGTTAAACAAGAGTAGAAATACTTGTTAATTATATTATATAGGTAGCAAGTGTGCTCTTAAATAACTTCCTCATCTCTTTCTCATCCTTATAATCCCCCTACATGCAAACAGTTTTACAATCTTACAAGACTGTGTCTCTGTAATTCAGTTTTATCACCCCTGAGTCCACATATGTCCCGTTCTTAGTATTTAAACTAAATCAGTTACTAGGCAGAATGGCTTGAAAGGCCTCAGGTTTTCTTGCAATTCAATATTTTTATTTTAATAAAGCCAGAGCTTTTAAAAAAAAAAAAAAAAAAAAAAACCCCCAAAACACCGAAACCAAAACAACAACCCACAGTTTTTTGGTCTTAACAGAATGCAAAAATCGCATCTATCTTTTTACTCAATGAAAGTAAGTAAAAGTACACAAGGGACCGAAGAAACTATTCTCCCAAGAGAGCAGAAGGAAGAATTTGTGGGAGTAACCCTGTCATTTCATAAGAAAATGCCAGTTGCAGGAGGCAGCTTCTTACTAGAATTAGGTACAGAATGAGAGACAAACACAGTGCACACATATAATGTGCCAAATGACTGGCTACCTGAGATCATTGTTTAAAAAGACTTTGGACAGCCCATGGCTGGTGTTGCCAGAACATTCCCCAGGGTGACAGTATAGTGATACCCATACTCCAGTACCCAAGCCTCTGCCTGCCAATCCCTGCTCTGTAAACCCACGTTCACTTTGCAGAAGCCTTTTCAGAGAAATATGTTTACTCACTTCATGGGCAGATCTATGCCGTAACACCAGCATGTTGTTCTTAGATCTTAAAAGAGCCTCATAACTTAGATGAATGGCAATGTAACCCATCAGGGAAAGTTAACTTTCTCACTTGAATCTCTAAATACACAGGGACAATTTCCTGTGTGACCTACTCTGGGTGGGAGTAGGTCTAGGTGACCTACTCTGGCAGGGGAGTTGGACTAGATGATCTCTCGAGGTCACTTCCAACCCTTACGATTCTGTGATTCTGTGTGATTCTGTGAATACGGCCTTATCCTCTATTTTTATTTTCTAGTCCCCAGAAGACTTATTACTGCTTATACCTGCACAGAAATTATAAAGTTGCTGGTGCTGCTGAGCTAGGTCTACTCCTGCTTGAAAGAGAACCTCACAAGACATTTTCTTCTTCCTATTTAACCTTGTATAACAAATTACATTAAGGGGCATGGTACTTCATTAAAAGACCTACCATAAATCTTTTTGTCTGAGAGATGGCTTCTGATCAGAAAAAAAATATCAGAAAGTACACCCCAAATGAGTGTTTAGTTAGAAAAAAAATCCTGTTTTCCATTTGTACACCAAATTTGAAATATATAACTGTGATCAACTCTGTCAGGATGCAAAAGCAGGAAAAAAATTGCTACCCTTTCCTGTTCAGTGTAAATTTGTGTCATGGTTCTGCGAGGAGCTGCCTTTGCTTGGTAACAGGGGGAGGGGGCTGCAGTGCAGCCCCGCTAAAGACTTCTGGGACTCTCCCCTAGCTCTTGGGTTCAGACCCACCTCCAGCCCGGCTGGGCTAATCTGGCACCTCTGCGATCACTGTTTAAGGATGGGAATTGGAAGCGCTGGGGAGGAGGTGCAGGCCATGCAGACCCCACAGTCAGAGAAGGAGGAAGAAAGGAGGAGCGCCGGAATGGAGACCCTTCTGCAACCCGTGGTGAGAACACAGGCTGGGCCCCTGCAACCCATGGAGGGCAATGGCAGGACTGAGAGCCACCAGCAGCTCCATGTGAGTGTGCCCGGACAGGTGAGAGGCAAGAGACTGTGNGGCTTTATGGTTATAGTTTTTATGGTCGGTGGTGGATTAAATTTTATTTTCTGTTGTCTTCCCCAAGCAGAGCAGCCTGGTCTGTTTTGTCCAGGACCATAAGCAATAATTAAGCCCTCCCTGCCCTTTGGCACTTCTGAAGTCTTGGTACTTGAATCTAATCATGGTCTTTTGTCCCTTGATGGGTCTAAACCAGGCAGTTTGTCACTGATATTTCAGGTAAGTCTAATCAGATTGATGTAGTCATGGATAATTATTTTCAAAAAAAGTCATTACACAGTACATTAGCCAAGGAATAACATTTTAATGCCTAGGACTGCATTAGTTCTGCTTAGTTCAGCATACACATGAAAGCTGAGGAGTTCACCCAAAAGAGAAAGTAGCCATTTCTTATCTTCTTCAATTTGCATGCACTCATCAAGTTCCTGTTAATTATTTCCATAATTCAGATTGGTGTGTCATCATGCAACAATCTGGCATGAGTTAGCCTGCAAAAGAGCAAACTTCTACAGCAAGTGGAGCACATCGAGTCTGTGCTCCATCTCTTTCTTAACTTTCATGCTTAATATGCCTCATTAAAAGCAAAAATGCTGGTTCATTCCCTCAACACGCTTGTGGAGAGGAGCAGTGACAAGCCATGGAGCTTGGAGTGCATCCAGCATGACTGTCTTCATAATCCCACATCTGAGACCCCTGGAGCTCTATGGAAAAGGAAACTATGGTATCTTCTGACTGCTGCAGCTTCAGAGCAGCAACTCTATGTGATCCACTAGCAAACCCCAAATTTGCAAATCAAAATCCAAACAGTGTAAAGTGGGAGTGGGTAACCATCAGCTGGACCACTGCAAAGCCTTCTGCCTACGTCCTGCAGACAGTACTATTGCTTGGGATAGTTTCTAACAGCAAGGTATAGGCTAGGAAGCACTACATTTCAAGCCGACTGTTCTTCCAAGTATCTTTCTTCCAAGTTGGGATACCATGTCCTTGACTTCCTCTGGAGATTCCTTATCTTGCTTCCTTCATGAGACAGTATTAAGGAAAGTAAAATCTGTAGAGAGTTTGAATGCTTTTTAATTTAACTTCATTAACCTTGCAATTTGAGTAGCTGCTAAGTGGCTGAGAACAGGACTAGTTAGCATAGCAAAAAAAAAAAAAAAACCCACTGACTCAGACCTGACCTCTTTAGGTGCAGGGATTTTTTTTTTTCTTTTAAGTTCTACAACAAACCAGTTAACACCATTCAGATGAGCACAGCCTGGTCAGCAGCAGTCCCTTGGGAGAACAGCCTGCAAAGGATGGAGTTTGCTTGGTGTTATCTATGAAAATTCCAAGGGGTTTTCTCATTTGAAATAACCCATAACCAGTTGAGTAAATCACACTTCCTCATACACCCACATGAAAGATGTTTGACAGTCATATAATTTGCTGTATTGTGATAGTTTTGTCCTTTGTCAGCCCATGTTGCTCTCTTGTTCTGTCAAAAGCTGGCTAACTTGATCTCATCATGACAACCTTACTGGAAACTATAATTCCTGTTGTTATTTTTTCACAGGATTCGTCATTCATGATTATTTTCCCAGTTTTCAGAAGTGCCTGTCAAGTGGAAATTCCCAACTTTGAACAGTTCTTACACAGGTCACGGTCTATATTATCTTTGCTTAGCTTCCTTATAGGAAACAGGGACACATTATGCTTGTAGAATCAGATGGTTTACTTTCCCTGAGTTACACTTCTCTGAAAATGCAAAGAAGCTGTGTTGTAACTGGAAGGCAGACAAGGATAAGCAGTTTTGTAATGAGTTGTGTGTTGTATCATGACCTTGTTTATTGCCATTCCTGTCCGATGCTCAGCTCGCTGGCATAGCATGCAGCCATTGCGACCAAGGAAGTAGCATAATCATTTGCATGCAGCAATAGGCTGTTCCCTGTCATGGCACAACCGCCATGGCACAGACATTGATTGTATGAGTTCTTCCTTTGAAATCTCTGGTATAATTTTCTTGCTTATGTTGTCCTCTTGAAAGAGAACCTGGAATTACCCCAAAACATTCTCTTATGCAATTGGCTGAAGCTAAAATCCAAATTCTGGAATAAGAGTTAAGAGCTCCAGTTAAACATGGGTCCATGAAGTCAGCCTGAAGTAAATACAGTTTAAGGACTAGAGCAATTTTCAGTGAGGCTTAGAAAAATAAAATAAATGAGGAAAGAGATAATGGAAAAGATAAGAAAATAGGATGATTTCAGCTTCTAGATTCCTGCCCGATAGTGAATCAAATCTGAAATATAACTTTTAATAAATTAAAATTCATGTGAAAGACAGACAAATACTGTGTCCCTCTTCCTACTCCAATGACAAATTTTGTCTTTCCACAACAATGAGAGGATGCAAATGACTAAAGCAAAAGAGAAAATAAAATTACTTAAGTAAAACAGAAAACTGATAAGAAGGAAAAGCAGAAACTACTTCTGAAGCCAGTTTCTTACCACAAAGAACATATAGAGCAAAACAAATATTTCAATATTTCTGGTAAAATAAGGTATGAAAACGAGTTTGTCATCACAATGCAATACAATACCATGCCTGTGGGCTTTTTTTTTTCCCCAATAGAAACTGGGAGAAGACAAAAGCTAGAGAGAGTGCAGAAGTGGAAGCCAGTCTTTAGTCTGTTATCCAAGGACACTGTTAACCATCCAGGAGGTAATTCTTTGTGCAAGGCTGGGAAAAGTATTAATACAAACTAGTACATCTTTAATAAGGAAAACCAAGACAGTAAGGCAAAGCCTTTTTCAAAGTCAGGTTTCACAAGCTAGCAGTTCCCTCTCCTTAGAAATTACCTCTTAGTATGTGTATGTGAGGTCTCTGAAGACTTGGCTCTGCAATTCATACCTCAGTCATTATGTCATAGGAATCGATAATTTGGCAGCAGATGTGTCCTTTGTATTTTGTCTCAAAAGGTACCTACCGCATTAAATGTAAGTTGCACATTGCTGTCATGCACATTGCTCTCTTTTATATATCAGTTTAGTAGTATTCCCCTTTTGTTCTCCTTGCATCTAAGTGGAATTGAGATTTTTATATGGAAAAAAAAAAGCATTTGCAAACTTGCGTTCACTTCCTCATTCTTGTCTCTGCAAAGCAGAAGAACTTCCCTCAGGGTCTGATGTTGCTGTATTGATAAGTTAGGCAGAAATGAAGAACTATGAAGCTGTGAGGTTAAAATGGCAAAACTTACTGTTCTGACTGTGGTTTCATATCCAGATTAAAAGAATGCATGGAGAACCTTGGAGATGAAACAGAAACACCACGCAAAGGAAATTGCTGAGGGTGATACAGAGAAGATAGAAATAGGTAGGAACGGGTGTCTGAAGAGAGGTGAGAAACAAAAGGGATATGAAAAATTTTCTTATCTGCCTTGACAGAAAAATATTAAGGAACTGTGGATTTCAAGCTTTGCAAAAACTTTTATGGTGATTCATGACCACAGGCCCATTTTCCCTCTGAAAGCTGTGTAACTCTAGGCAAACCAGAGGAGCTGGTTTCTATGAAGACTGCAACCGGGCTCCATGGCCATCATGGCATCACTGCTTTTCATGTGGAAATAATTCCCAGTAACTAGTATCAAGAAGCACCACAATTAATCTTATTAAGCTGATTAATCTGTAAGTAGCTTTCCCTTGCTTTTATGAACCCATATTGCTTTTTCAATGAAGCAGCAGAAGTGACCTCCAGACTAATCCCTTCACCTCAGGATGAACAGCTGTCCTCTGGAATCAGCAACAGCCGAATAAGCCTCACCTGGGCCTCCTCCCTGTGTCATTGCATGCACATGTGTTGGTTTTATGAAACACGTGTTAGAACAGGAAGGTAGAGCACTTCAGCTGTCTATTATCTATCCTCTTTTCTAGATAAGTGCTTTGGAGATACTTTCCTGGCACATGATGGGTTCTCTTACTTTGCAAGCTGGCCCAGGCCCCAGATTTTGCATTCTATTTTCAGCACGCTCATAAAAAATGTTGCACTCCCCATCTGCCTGAGAGTCACTCCCACCGAAGCTATGGTTCTATCTTTACAGGTACCGCAGCACAGCCCTGTTATTTGCGGTGCAGCTCTTGGGCTCTGACCAAGAGACTCAGGTTCCTTCCTGTGGGTCACTGAGATGCCAGGCACAGGCAGCTCAGACACATCAGTGTTGGGATGTGGGTCATAACAAGTTTCCATTAAGATTCAGTGTCTCATCAGTCCCTGGAGAGAATTTCTAGCCTTGTTTTTTCTCCTCATTGTAGCTCAAGCCCCTACATTTCATTTATTATTTCAGTGGTGGATGGGAGTCCCTCTTCCCCCTTATATTTTCTGTCTGATCCAAAAGGTGCTTTGTGCTATTCTCAAACTTTGGAAATAGGGCAGTACAAAAGGTCAATACCAGAGCTGGGACACCCATAGTGTTAGCAATCACATAGCTTCACGTCCTACTGAGCAAGGTACTGGATAAGCTAACTTCCAGATCATCATACTTCAGTGCTCACATACTTCAGTGCTCAAATGCACCAAAAGAGAGAAGGCTGCTGTTTCTTCCTCTCTGTGTCACTTTAAAAATGATGGAGAGTCTGCATTGTGCTGAGGAGCTCCCTTGGGCCTTGAAGGCATACAGAGCAATGGTGTCCAGAGAGTCTGTCTTGAAAATCAGAGAGACTGATGGACATCGAGGAATGAATAAACAAGTGAACGAATAAGCAAACAAGCAGATAACTAAGTGTCCTGGAAGCTGCATGGAGAATTTCTCTATGCAGTTTCAGAGGAATCATACAATTGTGGAAATACATTTCAACACAGATTGAAATTCCCCCTATCAGATTACCAAACACTGCAAGACTTGAGCCTGGGCCCCACAGTGGTCTGTTCTCTGCTTACAAGTCATTATGGTTTGCATGCTGTGTTCAGTTTTTCACAATTAATCAAATAAATGCTCAACCTACACCACTGTTAAGGAATGCATGATAAAAATCAGATCAGGTGAAGGAGAATGACTAATGAAAAGTAAACTTTGCATAAATTAAGAAATAGAGACAGGGAACATGTTATTCACTGCACAGCACTTCCCTTTGGAGCAATCCATGGCTAATTGCAAGTCAGTGCAATTCCATTCCACAGCTTTCATTTTTGGCCCTGGCTGTGCTATTAAGCAATCTACCTGAAGACAATGATGCCTTCTAGTGACAAAAAAACCTCAGGATGGGATAGAGGGCATCAAAAAGGTATACAGCAATGTAAGAAGAAATATTTATGTACATTTTTGCTGTTGTAGAGGTGTTAGTTTCTCAACGGTTGAACATACTCATAAATTATATAGGTACTGATATAAAACATTTGCCGATGATCCTACGGTATTCAAACTGAATATGCCAAATTACAGATGGCAACAGTGAGCAGCTGATGATTAAATGGGAAATGATCTTCAATGCTGATAAAGCATTGGGGGAAAATAACATGTGGGAAAAAAGAATCCTGCAGAAAACACTGTTGATGCTACCACCACCGTCACCACCCCTGCCATGAAACCTCAGCTACATGCAGAATGGATCCTTTGCTGGCTCAGAGTAACTTGGTAGGCTTGTGAAAACAAAGGCTGCTATAGTGAGTAGATTCCAATTTTTTTCTAAAGCCATCTGTAGAATCACAGAATCATAGAATGGTAGGGTTGGAAGGGACCTATAGAGATCATCTAGTCCAACCCCCCTGCAGAAGCAGGTTCACCTACATCAGGTTGCATGGGAACGTCTATATTGCATAAAAATACTATAGGCATATGCGGCCTGCTCTAAATAGCAGTGATTTGGACTAGAGGATCAGGATCATTGTCCCTTAAAATCTGGCTATATGAAGAGCACAGAGTTATAACAGTGCATGGGTGCTTCCATGTATGACAACCTGCTTTTCATACAAACCTCCACGTACAGAGTGAACGTCCTCCAGCCGTGTCTTCCCTGCAGTTTGGCACAGAGGCATTTTAATATGCATGGAAGTGTTACCAAAAACTGCCTAGTACAAGACAAGTGCCAGCAGCTGTCTTTTCTCCTCCTGAGTTTGCTAAGTTAAACCAGTAATAACAAGGCCTCTCTCTCTTCTATGAGAAGCAGGGTCTGCAAAGAGCATAGAGCTGCATTTTAGGGGTGTTTTATGATATAGTGATAAACTCTGATTTAGGCATAAGCACTAAGGAATGAGATCTCTGATTTCTAACAGTTCTGTGTTGCCAACAGTTCAGTACTTGGCAGTACTGGTTAAAAATAGGCATTTAAACATAAGAAAATACTATTTAACTGTGAGAGTGAGGGAGCACTGGCACAGGCTGTCCGAGGTGTTGTGGAATCTCCTTCCCTGGAGGTCTTCAAGATTCACCTGGACATGTTCCTATGTGACCTGATCTAGGTGGAGCTACTTCTGCAGAGGTATTGGACTAGATGATCTCTAAAGGTCCCTTCCCACTCCTACCATTTTATGATACTATTATTCTATGTAGTTGTAATCATTATCAGATAGGAAACAGAGAATAGGACAAAACATTACTATGCCATTGCATAAACTCATGAAGGACTCATATTTTGAATAATATACAATTCAAGTGATTTGCATATAAAGGATGATTAAATAGACCTGAATTCTTCAAACTGACAGAAAGATGAAGAAGAGATAATATACAGGTCAATAAAGCAGAAGGAGTGTGAGAAAACAAGCACAGAGAAACTGTTAATCATCCTTTTTGACACAAGAACTAGAGGAGAGCTGAAGCCAGGTGAACAGCATAGTGGATGAAGACAAGTTTAAAGCACAGACAGATAGTTGAGCCATCAACTTCTTAAACTGTGGAGTCCTTTGCCAGAAGAAAGAGAAAATTTGAAAAGTTTACATGAGTTCAGAAGACAACTTTGGTAAATTTGTAGAAGAAAAACATTTACAGAAATACTTAAAATTAATTCAGCAAATTCTTAAGAAATGGGCACTCAGGTTGGGGAATATTACCCTATGCTTGTCCTGACTATCTGCAAATGTACCTGTTGAAGACAGAGTTCAAGTTAGATGAACCTTTGATTTGACTCGGTATAAACTGTCCTATGTCCTCATACAGAGTCAGGGAAACTTGAGGTGACTGGATAGAAGTGTAAAAAATGTAATGGTGCAGAGAAACTCTGTTGATAGTGTGCACTGAAACCCTGGCTGATTTATCAAGATTGGCTTTTCAATGCTCTGCAACAGCATTAGTAAGAAAGGATGAGATTTACAGGGGAAAAGTTTTAATTTTTCCTTCGTCTGTCTGCGATTCCCTGCATTCCACAGACACTACTTTTTTTCCATCTCATCAGCTGCAGTTTCTCAGGTGCCTACAAGCTGGGCTTCAAGAGCAGGAGAGAAAATTCATTTGTATAGCAAAAAGGGAATGTGTGGGTCCAGCTTCAGCCCTATAATCCTCACCCACCATAGACTGATTTGGAAATGGCACGAAAGGAAGCATATTGTCTCCTGTGATTCAACATGGTTGTAGGAGGAGCATCTTTTTCACAAGACACAGTCCTGGCAACTGTGAAAAAGTAGCTACTCTCACAAAATAACAGGAATGTATCCTGCCCTGATTTATATCAATGGGAACTAGCAATGATGACAGAAAAAGCATAGAAGCTCATAATGTTCTGATCCAGAGCCCATCAAAATTTGCCTTTTGAGGAAGAGGCTTTGATTTCTCATACTTATATGCCATATATATTATTTGTACTCTCTGAGCAAAACTTATAATTACCCACATTTCAAAATATGTGCCATATGTCTCATTGTCTAAAAACTTGGTTTCCACTTACCTGAACATGAATCACTGGACCTCACAGGAGAATTGAGAGCTTTTGTGCTTCTGGGAAATGAAACCCAATTGTGTGCACATATTGCCAAGCAAAAAATAGCATGAAAGAGAAATGGAATCTGTCTTTGACTGGGATTTACTACTAATTACTACAGATTACTTACAGATCAGAGGCATACTTTCCTTGGGCATGACAAAGTCTGTTTTCTTTGTGTCAGTACTAAGAGAGCAGTGAACAAAGTTGTTTGTCAAGCATGATGGTTGTCGCTGTCAAGCAGTGGTTCACAGGGCAGCTAACATGCAAGAGAGGTTTTTTGCGGTGTTCATTCTTTGTCTCCATTTGCCTCACACTTCACACACATGAACACAAACACACCCTTCACAAAAATCCACAACCGTTAGAACAGACATGGAATGGGAATTGTGGTTGTGAACTATATTACAATGGACATTCTTTAAGTGACGCTCCCACTTCTCTGGAGTTGTTCAGAATTCCATAAAATTGCCTACTACATTTAAATGCAGTTTCTTTACAGACCTTGAGATAGAGATAAGGGAATGTTGCTACCCTCTGTGCTGAGTCTTGCACAAACCTGTCTCCAGGAAGGACTTGATACAATGGTCCTGCCAGCTGGAACCAAAATATCGGAGTATTTAATCAAGAAAGAGGATGAAAACCTGTGAGAATCAAAACTGAATTGGCATGTAGCATTTGAGTCTTACAAAATACCAGAAACATAGATGATGGCTTACAATTGTCAAACAGACACTACTTTTCTCATGTAATGATGTCAGAGAATTGCTAAGCTGAAGTACAGTAGAGCATCCACTCAGGAATCACAGAGTCCTCTTCCAGCTGAGGCAGTGACACAACGTCAGCAATTTTGGTACAGCGGTTTCCTGTGATACTCAATGTCTCTGCACCAAGCACATGATGGCAAGTGATAAACAGCCCTCACAAGTACATTTAGATTACCTTTGCGATCTTTTCCATGGACTAAATCCCAGCATGCAATACCAGCTTGTGTGGACTAGGCCATACATATATTGTTTCAGTGCCCTTCCAAAAGCAGACTGGCTAAATCCACACTGCCAGAATGAAGGGAAAATACCCTGTAGCCTAAGCTGTCTTTGTCTCAGATGGGAAAAGTTAGCTTGCTCTAAATTAAACCCCTGGAGTGAGCTAATATGTATGTATTGTGGATGATCAGAGCAGTGAAGTAAACTGGAACAATGGAGTTTCACCCTAGGGACTACAAAATTTTTCTTAGACAAAGAAAATAACAAAATGTCAGAGAGTTTTGGATTCCCCAAGGACTGAGGGTCATTTCACAATGACTCTTCAGACCTAGATTCCCAAGAAGTGGTCCTGTATCACTTTCAAATGCCTGATAAGACCTTTGTGGCAACTGGAACACATTTACCTCAGTATCCTGTTGGTGTTTGTCTCTCCAAAGTATTCCTTTAAGTTCATTCCAGCTGGCTGACATTGATAAGACTGCCTCCTTGGAGGTATTCCACCTCATGGGACACAAGAAAAAAAAAAGGAGGACAAGACAGAAAGTGATAAACTCATTAATAATTTCCTTCATGCAAGAACAGATCTCCAAAGCCATGTCTGGACTAGGGAAAGGCAAAGGAACAAAGCTCTCACTCTGAACTTCACGAATTCTGCTCGCAGAAGGAAAGTCAGAAGACTGCCCATCAGCAAAGAACTAACATATGCTTCAGCTCTGAAGGCATAGGATTTTTATTTGCCCCTGGCCTTTGTTGGACTTTGGGCATGACGCAAAGGCCTAAATCTCCCCCAAAGTATCCAATTCAAGAACTTGTGAGCTCATTTTCATGTGGAGGCCAGATGGATCTGCCCTTGCACAGCTCCCAGGAACAAAAATTAGGAAAATAAAAAAAAAAAAAAACAACCAACCAAACAAACCCCAAAGCAATAAGATGGCATTTGAATGTTTTGCAGCAATAGTTGAAGGACATAAAGTCAAGCAGAAGAAAAATGATAGTTGTATTTGACTTCAGTTTTTACTGACAGGGAAGCCCTTTTGCAACACTGCTTTTTGGAAGTGATAATGATGTTGGCCAGCTATTTGGTTAATATTTTCCTGGCAGTGGAAGCAGATGAAGTTTGAACACCTTGGAGTTTACAAATAAAGGTGATCTGCAACATATCCTTAAAGAGGTAGGAATGTGCCTCTAGAAAGAAACTTGAGAAACACCACGGAAGTCAGCTGCCTGAAAACAGGCCAAAGAATTTGAGTCAGGATTTGAGTCAGGCTAAATAGTTTTCTGCTCATCAACTGAGAAAAACTTAAAGGAACATAGGAAGGATGCATCAGCTTGAATCATTAAAGAAAAACAAAAGCCATGGTCTCTGAAGGAAGGAACCCCCAGTGCGGTAACTCATTTGGTTCAGCTCAGTCTCATACCATCAGTAAGCTGAGACAGAAAGAGTGAATTTGGGAAACACAGCTCAAAGAACACTACAGAGCAAACAGAAAAAAAAAGTCTGAAGTTTTGTTTATATAGCAAGGTCAGGACAGATGCCAGGCTGCTGCCTGGTATCTGACTTGGCCAGAACAAGTTATCCTCAATCTTGAAACCACATTAGTACTGTGGTCAAAATGATCTATCCTGCCTTTCAGTAAATCCTATTAGTTTAAGCATGCTCCCACACAAATACAGTTAAGTGGCTTCCAGGACTCAGATACACAGGCATCAGACAGAAAAAGCTTGCATGGTCTAGAAGTATTCTGAGATATTTAAACACTCATCACTGTAAGGTTCATCAGTGTAGCCTGGGTAAGTCATAGATAAGAAACTGGGCAGATAAAAGAATATATCAATAGAACAAGCAGAGCATTTAAGGGTTATTATGATACTGGTATTTGCAGACATACACAGAACCATATCTTCTAGAGTGAGCTGGCAACGGTCCAGTCTGAAAGCACTTAGTTTGCCAAGGACTTGAAGATAAAAAAATCAATGAGTAGAAACCGCAGATGTAGGGAGATATTCTGGATTTCATAAAGCATGTGAATAGAGAGCAGAAGAGAAAGAGCTACCAGAGGGGAAGCTGACTGCCACAGAAGTCCATACTCCCAGAGAGGAAAAGATTCGTTATCACTTTAAACAACTAAACAAAGTAAAAGTTCTACTTCTGAAAATAAAGGGAAACTAACAGTGGGGGGGGGGGAGAAAAAAAAACTTCTGTCAAGCTACAATAGCTTTAAGGAGGAAAATTATTATAAAAGGACCGATAAAGATCCATGGCTGTTGTGTCATTCGTTGTTTCTTGACTCATTGGAATCACACCGCTGTGAGGACTGTGAGGACTGTTAATATGGAAGAAAAAGAAACGACAGACTGTTCCACAACCCTTTCAACGATTTGCATGTAGAATTTGAGTCGTTAAGATGACTTGCTGAGGACATGACACAAGCCCACGGGCACACTGAAGAGGATTCCCTGTCATATAAGGAGATTCTGGGTCTGTTAATTTGCCTCCCACTCACCATGACATGCTCCATGAAGGATGAATAATATAGCATAGGATGAATGAAGATGAGAAGCAACCAGGTAGGCCAAAGGTACGCAATGGATGCGCAGAAGTACATGCCTGGTTACTCTCCACTCTTGTTCCCATTTTACCTGAAGGTTCTGAGTAAGGAGTAGATCTAAGCCAGCAATGTGCATCTCATCTGGGCTGGCTGGCTTTACTTCCCCCTTCCCTCTCCTGACTCACATTCTTTGTCCCCTCCAGCCATTCCTGTCTCCACTTGTGTGTCCACTTTATTCTTCACCCTTTCTGTGCTGCCTTCTGCAGGCTTCATACACACAATTTCCTGCAAACTGCCTCTCCCTACTTGTGTCCAAGGATAGCTCAAAGTACATTCTTCCTAACTTTTATCTAGTACTCCTACCCCTGGACCTTCTTTTGCCTTTCATCCTTTCTTCTTCCAGACACATCCCATCGGAGAACCTCTCATGCAAAAACTGTTGACCAAGAACAAACCCAGCATTGGAACGCATATAACCTATGACAGCAAAGATTGCAAACCTCTGCACTGGGCATTTAGCCACAGAGCACATACCAGAAGCTGTGAAATTTTTGAGAACGTTGGCTCTAAAATGAGTTTTGTTATTATATTGACTACTATACAAAAAAGTCTAAAACCTTACAGCATTCATGTGGAGAAAGCAGTGTGGAACATGATCCCATCCAAAGTTGAAAAGGGGACAAGGGGTAATGGGATGAAGCTGGGATCTCATTAATATTTACAAGTATCTAAACGGTGGGGTTACAAGTATCTAAGGGTGGAGTCTCTACACTGTGGGGTCCCTCCCCACGGGAGACAGTCCCTCATGAACTTCTCCAGCGTGGGTCCTTCCCATGGGCTTCAGCTCC
>WBNH01008228.1:19918-98162 GCA_013401255.1 Urocolius indicus
TTCAACTGCACAACAATTTCTTCTCAAATATGTTATTCACAGAGGCGTTACCTCCACCACTAATTGGCCAGGCCTGGGTCAGGTGCAGGGTCCAGCTTAAAATTGACTGGCCCTAACTCTGTCAGCTACAGGGGAAGCTTCTGGCAACTGTTTAAAGCAGCCACCCCTTTAGCCCCCCTGCTACCAAAAAACCTGGCCCAGGCCAAAACCACTACAGACATTTTCAAAAAGTTGATATTTGCTGGAATAAAAAGCACACCATAGAAATCAACCTTTCCTACAGAAAATACTTTTCCACTGGAGGAAAGTGAAGAGAAAAAATGTGACGATGCTTTCAGTTGCATGGCTGAATGCCTAGTTTCTGGATGCAGTCTGGATGGTGGGTCTTAAGGGAAAAGCAGATGCCTGAATAGATCAGTGCTTCTATGTCACAGCCAAGTTAAGTAACTAAATGCTTTAGGAAAGCTGCCTTGCCACCTCCACTTTTGGAGTTGTAGCACTGCTTGGAATAATAATATATCATCTAATAGATGTGTAGTCTACACAATGAAGCTTTGACAACAATGAAGCCAAGCAGAATTTGTCCTCTTTAGGGCACCTCAAAAACCTTGTGTTTCAAGACAGCAGCTATGTCTCTTGCCCTATATTTGTCTCTTTTAAATTGCACTTTGAAAGACTTGAAATTAACAAACAAACAAACAAATACACATTCAGATGGAAAATATGTTTTATTGATCGACTTCTTGTTCCAGACCCTCACTCCCCACCCATATTTCTGATCCCACATGACACATTCCACATGGTTTCACGATTTGCTATTAATCATCTTTTAGTTGACTTTATTTCCTTGTTACACAACAGAAAGCAAGGATGTTTGACAGGGGTATTCTGTGAACTGAAGGCCAGATGTTTGATAATCAGTACAGTGTGTAATCTTGTTCTCAATAATTGAGTATAAATACTGATATAATGGGAAAAAAATACCTCAAACACACTGAAGTTCTTTCCACTAAACTGTTTCCTTCTAGGCTGGATTTTCACATGACAGTTTTAAACAGCTACCAAGAAATGTACCTCCTAAGATAAATAGGAAAGTTATCTCCAGGTCAAATACAAATGCAACCACAGAAAGCAGTTGGATATATTTAAGGAATACGGTCTGTCATGGTGAGATCACCAGAACAATATGAAAAAACAAAGGAAATTACAAAGAAAGATAATGTAACAAAGCTGAGAAAACTTTCTTCATTCTTCATGTCTCAAAAACTTTTGCATATGATTTAAAAACAAAGGTTACAAATAATAATATCTGACTTACTTGTTCTATAAGGTACTAAGAAAGTACTCATAGCAGATTGTATAGAAAACACTAATTTAGAAGGAAAATGTGAACCCAGTTCTCGAAATGATCAAAGATATTTTTTGGTTTTAAATACTGAGAAATGAGGAAACATAATCCAGCTTCTTTTGGATAGGTTAGAATAGACTTAACTTGCCACATTCTTCACTCATGAGAATCTTACAGTAACCAGAAGAACCTAATAACATGAGAGATGACCAGTTAGACCAGATTTGATACAACTTGAAATTGCAAAGATATTAGGGACCTTGGAAATGTGTTGTTCAATTCAATGCAAGGAATGCAAACTCTTCACTCTAGGGGAAAAACAGAAAAAGGAAAGAACATTGGGGTGGGTTTTTTTTCTGTGAAATGTTGGAGAGTTCATTGTGTTCATATGTAGTTGGAGTTAAATAACAAACCTATTTCTCTACAGCTTGTGTACTTGACTGTCTCAGTCCAAACTACTCATATGAACAAAGGAACTTTATTCTGAAAGGTATCTTCTGACAAGGGAAAAGCCAAAGACTGTCTGAAAACAAAAACAGTGTCCCCTTCTCAACCACGTGACTTGCATAATTTCTAGCAAGGGTTCATCTTTTTCACAACTTTGAACAAAGGCTTTTCAGAGCATCTCTGTGCTCTCTGGAGTTCTAGGTTGCATCCACTATTCTAGGTAGCCTCTGAAATGGTATCCTTAAAGGAAAAGCGTTTTTAAAGAGCTCAGGGTCTATGAAATCATACATCCATAGGCTGCATTAATTACCAATTTGTTTACAGCCTAGGAATAAACTTTTTTCAAAGGGCTGTGGCACTGGAACAGCTGAGCAGACGTGTCAAATGAGTGACAGTGCAGAGGGGACTGATCTGCCTGCAAATGTCAGGGTGAAAGGAGGGAACACGCAGTAACAATGTGAATTTTATGCTCAGTAAATTGTTGAGATTGTTCCAGAGCTCTTGAAGGTGGTCTTGTTACTTTACAAACGTCTCACTTCCATTGGTTATTTGTCTCGCTTTGTCTTCTCTCTTTGTCGGCAAGGCAACTAACCGATGCCAGCCAGCACTGTGGTGCTAGAGAGAGAGCAAGAGGAGAGGGAGCACAGGAGCAAGAGACGTCTTCGGTACAGACAAGGAAAAGGGAGAGATAGGAACTTTATATTCCTGCTGGCTAGTACAAAATTCACATAGACATTGCTTCTGCTCTTTAGCGAGGCCAATTATTTGTTTTCAGGATTAATAATTCTATCAACTCTCAAAGATATTTTAAACCAGACATCAGATGGATACCTGTCTGTCATTGCCTTTGCTGGGTTTCCATCACCGTACGTCTGACCACGAAAACCTGAAGAAACAAGTTCAAACACAGGCTGCCATTTTGTTTTCATTATAATTCACACATTCTTATATTAACTGATTTGGATTATTGTTTTGTTCAGAATAGATACATTTGGGTTTTCATAGCTGAGGTAATATCTCAAGATGTTTGGCTGCATTAAATGGAATCCAGAGGAGTGGCCAAAGGACAAATAAAATTTAAACCGAGCACAAAGTTTTGCTTCTAAGTCAATGCTACTAAATGCAAAACAAAATATTTCCCTATTTCTGTCCCTTGTAGAGCCATTTTCATTCCAAAGCTGAGCTACTGACAGAAAAACACAATGCATTGCAGTGTAATGCATTCCACATCCTGGATAAGCTTCCTTGCAACTCTAAAGAGGGCAGCTCTTTATGATGGTTACCTACACCGATTTTATTTTTTCTTTTTGTGACAGATAATGATGTCACTGGAATCTTGGGGTTTAAAAACAAAGTACATATTAATAACATCATGGCTGTTTTGGACACACTGATGCTGCCTGGTTTCTTTAACAGGGATACTTAACAATCTAAACTTCTACTTTACAAAGATGAATGCAGGAAATATTGTCAGTACTTTCATTATGCCATTATAATTTCTCATTTACTTTGACATTTTGTACAATCTGAATTGTCACAAATTATGAACACACATTAGCTGTTATAGTCGCTTCACCTTTATGTGGATTGTTTTTCTTAACATCTTTTGTTCAAACACAATATAATCCAGTGTAAGAGTTATCATCCTCCGTGACATTATCTTTAAGAAGCTTTCATTACCTCTTGATTTTAAAAAGCTAATGCTTGAGAAAATCTTTTTTTAATAGAAAATAAGCATTAAAGAATACAAAAGTCCTTAGTAGTAATGCTGTTACTGTTACATGAAAAGTCTTGCTCATGACGAGCAGCTGATGGCTCCCAACAAGTCATCAAGAACATGGGAACATGGGAACCGCAGCAATGAGTTGGATGCACCTAGTTCAGTGTCCCATCTCTGACACTAACTTCTATCATCTGCCTCAGAGAGAGGTTTTGGGAATCCCTTCCTCATCAGCTGCAAGTGCTTGCACAGAGAACTACATTTAGACTAAAAATTCAAGCCCCACCTTTTTAGGATCAGGCTTACCAACTTGAAGCTATAGTTCACTGGCAGCTATTTTTAGACAGCAGAGAAAATCTGTCCTAGGAATCCCTATGTTTACAATTAATTGAGAGGGGAGGCTCGCTGTTTGGGAGGGTTTGAGAAGGTGGTTTTAGCAATGCTCAGATTGAACCTTCTCCAGCTTGACTCCTTTTGGACTTTTTAGTTCTAAATCAGTCAATTCACTCCCATGATCTTCACCATAAACCCCACAGCCTTAATTCACTCTGAACTCACTGACTTCTACAACACTTGACTTCAAGGGCTTTAGAATATTCTGATTCCATGAGCATATATGAGTGTCCCTAAATTCATAATGATGTCCTCATCTTACTCCTGTAGTGGAGGGAAGGATTATCGTCCCATTTACCGAAGTGGGGAATTACCAGTAGGGCTGTGCCGCAATCACTACAATGAACAGCACTGTGTGCCTACTTGCCAAAGATGGTTTTTAACTAGTTACCTCACGTACCAATTGCAAGGCACATATAGGCGTGGCATGCAGAACTTGTCATGGGATGGAAAATTTCATCCAGGAAGCAGAGAAAATTGAAAGCCACACAAGTTGCTTTTGCAGTAGCTAACTGAAAGCTAGTTGAGGTGTATGAGTCCATTGTCTATAAAGGAAGCTGAGCTTACCTAGCTCACATGCAGACAGCTACACTGTGGTGTGAATCCCATCTCACTTTCCCAATGAAAACATACTTCACCTGAAATGTTTTCTTCTACACAGTCAAGATCTATTTCTTCTTTTGTTATCATTCATACTTACCACAGTGGAAATCACAGATCTGCAGTGGAACTGAATAATCTACATCTGTCCTCAAGCCCTTTTAAAAGAAAGAATTGAGGTTTATTCCCCTTTCAGTAGAACTGTTACTGAATAGTTGTGTTGACAAAATGAGATTGCTTTATAAGTTTACTCAAGTGACTGCATTTTTTTACCTATTTTTAAAGAAATGCATATGAAGTGTACTTAGTGAGCTGCAATAATTTTTACATTTCTAAATGATAATGATGGACTTTTTTTGGCGGGGGGGAAACTGCATTCTGATAGACGTCTTATTTACACAATAAACATTTTATGCAGGAAAACATCAATTTTACCACCAAATCTGGTTTTTCATTAGGGAAAGAAAAACTCTCATTACCCGGAAGACTCTTGCCAATCTCACTTTCATCTTGCCTCTTCCTTCCCAGCAGCAGAAAGTGAAGCTGACAAGGGCCTTCCAGGGCAGCTGCTGGAGCCTCATAGCTCCAGCTGTCAAGTCTTTCTTGTTCCGGTGTCTGCTGAGAACATTAACTCCAGAGAGGAGTAAACCTATCATCAGCTTCGTGCCCACTTTCTATTAACGTTGTCTTAATAAAGTTCAGCTATGGAAATAGTGTGCAAAAATGTCAGCCATCATTTTCTCTGCTCTGCTTTCAGGGGCATTAATTCTGCCCTTACCGTGCTGTTTGCTACCTGCTCAACTTTTTCCAGCCAATGGCAGCTTTTGAAAAATTCATCTATGATTTACTTGGATCTTTTGATGACACTGGAACTTTTTATGACAAAGGAACACATAAAGACAGGCTTAGCAATTTCCTGATGATGTCCCTTTATCTGCCACTGACAAAGGAGCGAGATCATGGAGAGCAACTTCTCTGTTAATTAATGTCACCTCAACAAGAGGTGGTGGCAGCACGTCAAGCCATAAATAATGCTCTTTGCCAACTCCATTTGCAGAGTAATCAGATTTGGCTGGGGGAAGAAAGCATCTGGTTTTCCTTTCTCTTTTTTTCAAATGATTTGTTTATTTTGTACAGAGTACCTAGCAAAATCAGGCCACGTACCTGAATGCAAATTGTTGACTCACACATTTCCTGTGACATAGTGATTGATACAGAATGTCCCTAATGAAGAGGAAAAAAGTTGCAAAAATATTATTTTCCATATCTTGGAACAATGAAAAGGTTTTGTGTCTCTCCAGCTCTTTGGTTTATTTGCCAATAATCTACAAGTTCTCCTGTGTCAGAAAATTAATCAAGTATATATTCATCACGGAAGGTTATTTATTTTCTGAGATGTCTCAGTGACCATAAGCAGCCTGTGTAGTTTTGCCAAGCACAATTTGGGCAGCACAGGAAGAGGGCTGATGTTGCATTTTATGAAGCACCATAAGACAGGACACCTTCTGCACCATTGCTGCTCACACCGTGTTAGCCAATGAGCATCTTTGGTTTTTTGCCCTGGTGTACATGAGTGGAAGGAATGACTCGTTCTTTACAGTTCTTCTGGATTTCCTCTCACATAGTATACTGAGAACAAGCTCAGCCTTAGGGTAAAACTGTCCTAAATGACTGTTTTGACACATAATGTTTGATTGTTTATGGTTTGTCCTCAAAATAAGGTTAGTTACTATACTAATAGCCATGAATCCTGCACCACTTTCTTTAGTGTTACAAACTCCTAATACAACTCAGGGCAAATTGGGTGAGTATTGTTTTTTGGTTTTTGTTTTTTTTCTGAGCAAGACAGAACAGGGATTACTAGGTAGAGAGTGACCATTGGTTTCTGGGAACACACAGCTTAGTCTTGAGGAAAAGTTTGTGTGTATTGCTCATGATGTTGAAACAGGAACTGTATGTAATTTCTATAGGCTCCAACTCTAGTAGCAGAGAACACAACAAATCTATACCAGAGGGAAGAAAACAGCATTTTTAAATGCTTCAAGGCCATTCATGAAACACATTTCAATACCTAGCTGTGATCTACTGGTGCTCCACCATTACCCTTCTCACTCAGCAATTCACCCAGGGAATCTTTAAAATCGTGAAGTCTGAACTCCACAGATTTCACGTGAAATGAACTGGTTAAAGGGAAGTGTCACTGCAAGTGTTCACTGAACAAAGTGTTTGACAACTCTTCTACCTCACAGATCTCCATCTCTGCCAGTAATATAGCATTTCCCCAGATATCTTACCCCATTAGGACAGACTCTTGATAGCACCACATCTGCAGTCTGTGTTGATTAGAATAGCTAATGCTTCTTCCTAGGGCTTTCCCCATGATTATTCAGCTCTGGAATCTCCTACAGGAGCAATTATCATGTTCCACTTAAGCATATCCTCAGCTTTAGCAGCAAAGCTAAGTTGAGATACTCTGCTTTCAACAGCTGCTCTGTTATGCTCAGCACCAGAGATGTAATAAAGACCTAAAATGATCCATTAGGATGAAAAAAACCACCAGCTTTCAATGTCTAGCCATTTGTTTAAGAAGCCCTTATTCACAGCTGTCTGCTTCTCAGCTCTCCCTTGATACGTGTGCCCTGCACACTGGAAGCATCCCAAGTACTTGAAAAAGTCATGGTTGCAGCTGGTACCTACATGCAGTGGCAAAGAAAGAAGGAGAGCTGAAATTCATCCTAAAAAGAGGAGAGGTATAGGAACTACAGCATGCTTGTATCTTCTAAAGCACATGCCCCTGTAGCAGAGTGAAGTCACTGGGCACAGCAGGAATAACAGTAGAAATCACAATGTCTGGATTTCTCAGCTTTCTCAAAATCCATCATATGACATCTCATATACCTGGTCAGTGGAGCAAAGAGCAGAAGCACACATTTAGGGGTGGCAATACAACCACTGAGAAGCTGACTGCTGAACCAGCAGTTCCTAGGACCTATCCTGCTCATAGTCTCCTATTTGAAAAATTATACTTGGCCACTCTTTCTGGCCTTTGACCTTGTTTTTCAGACGTATCTCTCAGTAGATCACAGTCAGGCCAATATGAATGCATGAATGAACAGATATGATTTAAGGTCTTACACTGTTTAAGAAATAATAGATACAAACCACAGAGACTGAATGGTGCATTCCAACTGATTCACATGAGGCCGGCTGTGTCCTGTTACACACAAGCACTGAGAATTGGGCCTTGGTTTGGGATGTGAAGAAAACGTGTATTTGTTCTGCAACTGCAGCAGCTCTCATTTTCCAAGCTGATATTGGGGAAAAAGACTTACTTTTAGATGAGCAAGGAACATATATCACGTTCTAAATTGTTATACTGAAATTAACAACTGTTATATTTAAATTTTTAATTAGTTAAGTGCCACCAAATGATATGCAAGGAATTATTTTGATTCCCACAAGTTACTATTTATACCAACAAGCACTTGATCCACTGGACTTACATAGAAGTAGCAAGTTGACAAATCTCTTTGCTATAACTTAAAAGCTGAAGTGATGTGATCACATCTCACTTCCTGGAGAAGGCTCATATCTGGTGACTGATTCAAATATTTTTCACTATTTAATATTATGTAATTTAAAAAATATATTTACCTGGAAAATCTCCATGAGCAAATGGACATTTAACCCAAGAGCCTTGCTTGGTTGTAAACTGAAAGCAGATAAATCTGTTAGGAATACTTGTTTTTCAATTTCAATCAGTGTCTACAGTTTCAACTAGAGATGGTAAGTGTATTCCAGAAAGTTGCAATAGGTGAAGTCACAGCTATCCTGGTCTGTGGTATCTTCAAATCTTTGATTTAAATTAGGCCTTCTAAGACTTCAGATATTTATGAACATGCTTATTTTACAGAAACATGTAGTTCCACTGACTTAAAAGCAATCTAAAAGAAAACAAGATTATGCCTATATTGACTTTATGTGGCACTCTTTGATCAGCTAGAATAAGAAAAGGTATTCCAGTAAATGTAGTGTATTGATCATTTTCATTATCAAAAATTTTATATTTTAAGTGCAGTGGATGCTCCACAGTTTGCATTGACTTAAAACATTTTCCCCTGCTTTTCTTAAGCAGAGAAAAGAGGGCACAACCTGACCTATGTCTTATCTATCACTGCTGCTGCACTTCCAAAGAACCTCCTTTTAATCTAATCTTTCACATTCCCATCATCGTTCGTTCCCATTCATCAGAGCTATGAAACAAAATATTACCCCTAAATAACATAGCAACTCTCTCTTTTTAGAGATGACAGAAAGAGGGCCGTTTATAGGTGGTTTTACCAAAAAAAATCCCTTTACCTTCATGCAAAGTCTTGGGTGAGTGTCCACACGAGAATATTTAATCTGCTTGAAAAAAAGAGCACTCAGCATTAGCTAGTTGGATTAACCAATTTTGCAAAGTTAATTACCCAAAGTTTCCAGGTTTGATAACTGAGAAAGGAACAGAAATGTTTACTACATAAGCATCCCATGAAGTTAATCACATAAACCAGCAAGAATAGAAACAACTGCTACTTTGGATTACTGAGTAATTTGTTTCTTTTCATCTGTAATGTAGCACTTTTTTATAGTCAGTTTGACACATTAGAGCTAAATTAATCAATTCTGTGGTGGCTTGCGTGTAAAATTCTGATTACAGAGCTGTCTTGCTTCAGTCTCTGATTTACTATTCACCAAAGACTCAGTAGAACATTTACACATACATCCAAAAGTGTTGTTCCACCTTCAGTTCAGAAAGGTTTCAAATTTCAATATCCTTATTCCAGAAAAGAATTAAATTTGGACTGAATTTTAGACATCCATTTCAGTGACCTACAAAATGCTGCTTTCTTCCCTGACAGCTGTTTATCCACCAAGGGCTTCACCATTAAAAGCCTTATCTAAGAGATTTTACTTAATTAAGCACCAGTGCTCAATGACTGCACAGAATGGATGCTACACACAACACACAGCACTGTGACCAAAGAAACACTGTTTTCCTGTAACTTTTTTGAGAAGAACATAAACAATGCCATTGGGTACGTCTGAAACAGGGGCACAGAATTTCTGTAGGAGTCCACTCAGATAAGGAGATAGCATTGTCATAGACTGGGAAAGTATCATCCTAATTACAGAGGAGAGTTATGCAACTTTTGGGCCTAAGCTGGTACATGTGCATGATGACAGAGTGTGTCACATTATGTGGATTTGCTGGCAGAGCTGGTACTACGAGAGGAATCTCTGCAGTAGTCTCCAGCATACTACAGAGATATTCTTCATGGTTATAATACAAGAAATGGACCAAGTTCAGTATCAAACCTTTTAGGATTAATTAGAAAGAAAAATGAAAAATCCATTGTGTCCATGAATGTTAAACCAGGAAAGCATTCACCATCTGTAATAAACTAATTCTGGATTGTGTCCTGGGTAACAGATACAACCATCACCAACCAGACTTCATTTTAGGCTTCATTCCTTTTTCTTTTTTTTTTTTTTTTCCCCTTTTTCTTTCGAGCAAGCAAGGAGTTGTGTTGATTGTCAAAAGATGGATGAATCCCACAGGGACCACTCACATGTATAAATTAAATGTGCTTAGGTTTGCAAGATAAAAGCTTTGTTGAAACCCATGAAATGGTGACTTTGAACAATCACTAAACACATGGATGGGAGTTTTTAAACAAAAAGCTTTCAACAGTCTTGAATCAGTCATTCACCCCTAAACAATGTCACCAGAATACTACTCATAAAAATTAAAAATTTAAGAATTCCTGTTTATTTGCCTTTGCAATGGTTACTTCATTTTAACGGCTCCTCACCACAACCTGCTTCTCGCCTGAAGCCTGCTTTTCAAGACTAAAGCCAGAATCCTAACTAACCTCATAAATCCAGTTCATTAAGCATCATGAGACTTCAGATTGAAGCATTAAGCAGTTCAAGACACATGCAATGACATTTTCAATTTCAGAACATAAGTGCTAAAGGAACTGAAGGACCCAGCATTTCAATAGTATTTCAAGACATTGGACCAGTTTGAGGAAGGCACTTCAAAGACATCTTAATAGAGTACAAAACAATCATGCTCTAAGTTCCATTATGTCTCCAGTAAGTTTTAAAGAGATTTAACTTCATCTCACATTTTAGGTCTAAATACTCAAATCTGATCTAAAAACAGTAAATGCTTGTGATAGTGATAAGAAAAAGGTATCTCCAGAGAGAAATCTCTCCAAACTTTCTTATGTGCCTGTCTTCAGATGAGCAGAGTTATTCTCTCAATATGTCTATTTCACTTACTTCAAAGGGAGTCTGATACTAATAGCTTAGACTTGAACATCTATCTTTTAGACAGCAAAGTCAGGACAGGTGAATCATGCCTTTACTATAAATGAAAGACAGACCTCATTTCCTCCAAAGAATTGAGCAAACAATACTAGCTTCACAGTCATCTCCGCTTTTTATTTCTTAATAGTGAATCAGTGAGGTCTTTGAATAAACTGTGTGGTTAGTGCAAAAGAACAGACTGTGATTATGAACAGTTTTAAGCATCAGAGAAGAAGAGAGGAATTTGCAACTGCTCTTATTTCAAAGTCTTGCTCTTTACATTATGCCTTTTGTCATGGCATTCAATCTCATGGTTTGAATAAATTTGCATAGCTCTTACTTTCTCAGAAGAAGTTTTAAAAGAGTTTTGTATATCTTCACAGTGGTCATCAGACTTCATTAACCTGCATAGGTTAACCCTGACAAGAACAGGACAGGCTGGCTCCCAAGCTAGTGTTTGTGTCGCCGAGTTATACACAATATTATCCCATAGCGCCTTCGTATCTGTACACAAAGAATAGAAAGATGTCTAAAAAACAAATCAAAATTGGTCATAAATTTGGTACCTATACACATAAACCCAAGAGCATTGTTTTCCCATTTCCCTGTTACTTTCATCAACCAGAACTGCGGTGTTTCACACTGTAACAGTGTAAAACCTGAATTTGTCCCACCAAAGTGTTGCCATTTACCAGAGTTACTCAACCTGAAAGCTTAGTCTTACCAGTCTCCCACTACAGTGACAGGCAGGCATCACTGGGGCTATTAAGCAGGCTGTGCAAAGTCCTAGAAGTGCATTCTCTGCCCATCAGTATCATGGTGGGTGTAGCATAAGTGAACTCCTAACCATGGACCTCAGTTAACTGTGTATGGTAAACTGTAATGAATCCGTACACTAGTGACTAGAGGTCATAGTATTGGATATTAATCTGTGTGTCTTGTGTGGGACTTAAGTACACAACAATGTGAATGAAAGAAGACAAATTCAAGCCTTTAGATTAATAACAAGAACTCCAATAGTGAGGAAAGTTATGCAAGTAATTCACAAGTAATTTGTCTACATTATTTATATAAATCTGTGTATACTGGGCACACTATCCCTTCAGACAGCCACTTCATATATATTTGAGGATATCTTAAATAGGCCCAATTGTAAAATAAAACCTATCTTACTGTTTTTATTAGTCAAATTAATCACTTCAAACTGACTTTCTATTACATTTAGCTGCACGAGGATGAGAGGGTTTCCAGCATGAAATTCAAACTAATACTTTAGTTTTTCAAGAAGAAATTTGGAAAGTTCTACATTTGTCAGGAGTAGGAGAAAAATATATTTCTTCAACTATCTGTGAATAAAAAAAACTTGAAAATGTGTCCTGTTGGATGTTCAGAAAGAGTGAAAATTCTCCAATGACTAGAAAATGTAACAAAGTGGAGAAGCACGGTCTACATCAGACTGGAATCCCCAGGTGTCCAAAGTCAACTCTCATCAAGCATAGCAGCAATTCCTGTTTGCTTCGCTCAGAAATGCCTTGAAATGAAACATTTTTATATTTTCTAATAGAAACCTACCAGCCTGTTTAATTCTGCCAAGCCTTTTTCTGTCTTATGTCCCAATGCACATACATCAAAACACTGAGACCTTCTATGAAATGGAAGTTTAAATTCTTTTTTTTTTTAATTCTGGAATTTTGTTTGTTTTCTTGTTTTGTTTTGTTTTTAAAGGATGGTTTCAATAAATGAGTACGTACTATAAAGCTAATGTTTAGAGAATATTTAACCTGACTGCAAAGTCCTGGGTCCGCACAGTTCTGAGTTTTCACAGCTACATTTTGAATGTTGTAGGAGTATGTAATAAACATACTGTAATTATGATTGAATAGCACCACAATTATGATTTCTCAGGTTTGTTTCCAGGCCTGTTGTTTAGAAACAAATAGGGTTTTTTTTCCTTTCTTTTCTTCCCTTACCTACATTAACCCAAAACAGTTATTACATAGAAGAACTTCTTACTGATACAAAATTGTTAATTACCTCCTACCACAGAACTAACTCAAGAATTACAAATTTATTACATCAACAAGAAATAAGCCCAAAAAAAGAACCAATCTACTTTCAATATTCCAGACAAAGCTGTCAGTTAGGAAAATAAAAACTTAGAAAGAAAAGAAAGTGTCTCAAAAGCTGGAACTCCTTATACAGTTAAATAGTTGAGTGCTAGAGTCTGAAAAATTGCTTCAGATTCCTGCAAGGAGAATAGTAAATTAAAAGCATAGCTGTACAAACATTATTTCCTGTATTCAGTTCCTTATTGTAGTTCTAAGTTTTTAATTGTGGTTGTCCATTGGGAAAAGAAGGAAGGGAAGGGAAGGGAAGGGAAGGGAAGGGAAGGGAAGGGAAGGGAAGGGAAGGGAAGGGAATTGTGGGATTCATGAGTCCAATTTCCTGCATATAAGCATAACCATTATACCATAGGAAGTGTAGAGATGGAACAAAATTTGGAAGAAAGCAACCTGTACCCCATGAGACCCAGCCTCAGGCTAAACAGAGGTTAGGACAAGAGGCTTTGCTTTGATGACTTTGAAGACAGATCTGGTTGCATGACATAGACATAGCTACAGACAGAGGCTGAGCATTCCTGTAAATGCTCTCTGTTGCATAAACAAAGAAAAAAAATTCCCGTTTTTGTTTAGTCAAGCTGCATTATTACGAAGGAATGGTAATGTCACAAACACTATATTCTACCACAAGCAAATAAACCAGAAATGAAGGCTGGGCTAACTAAAGAGGAAATTGTTTCAATTTTAACACTACTGCATCAGGCCCTGCAAGACTGTCAAAGGACTGCAATGAATGTCTACGCAGTTTAACACAGTTTGGATGCACTTTTATGAGTTGTTTTTTTTTTTTATTCTCTCTCATGGTTTTATGTGCTTTTTATTAAATCAAATACTAAAATGCCTTACTGAGCTGCTTAGCATAATCTGGGGAAAAAATTATTGTCTTTATAAAGTCTTTTACTAAAGACTTGTGTAATATGACAATGTCTTTTTTCAGCTGTAATCTCAGAATGAACTTTGACTTTGCTGGAACACTTGTGTGAATAATTTCCTATTAAGCATGGGAACTCCCACAGGCAGTTAACTGACTTCTTTTTCAGCTCCCTGTTCCTTCCTTTGAGTGTCTGACACCTTCTTTTGATCTCTCCTTGAAGTCCTCTTCCTGCATCAGCATTCTGAAGCAGACCTCAGTGACTTTTCTTCCTTCCAGTCAGTTTGTGTATGACTTAAAAAATGTGGGAAATGACTAGAAATTAGTGTTTATATTGGTATAAACTTGGTGAACAATTTGGTCTGAAAGTAAGTTATTTTGTCTACCCACAGTATAACAAATCAATATGACCTTGAAGTCTTGCAATGAATGATTTTCACCTTAGATTACTTTCAAATTGTGACATACTACTGGAGGTGCTGAAAGTCATCAATACTTGCCATTTTCAAAGGGGCAAAGTTGTATCCTCCTTGCATCTGGGATTGCCAGCCAACCCTACAACTCAAAGAGCAGCCATTAGCTAGAGATTCTCAGACATCAGCTTTTAGCATTTCAGACATAATGTGACAGAAAACCTTTCCACCAAAGATAAATAGCCTATGTTTATTGGAAAGCTTTGGAAGTATGTTTTTTTAAATTAGGTTCTAGATTAAGCATCTATTTTATTGTTTATCATTAGGGGGACTGGCACTATATTCCTGCTATTTCTGAATCATATATTTATCATTATTTCATTTAGAAGTCTTCCAGTTTGATTTTCATTACATTTCTTACTTAATGATGGTGCATTCTAAGAGTGTCAAAAGACATTCAAGAATCATTATATCCCATCTCTTGCCTTTGTTGTGGTAAAGAATGTATCCTTAAAATATGAGGTCTAACAATCTGCAAGCATAGGTGCATGGCTGATACCCTAATTATTCAGATTTGTGCAAATGTTTCTATTACTCACAGTTCCTATCTGCTTGTTCAGGAATCATATTGTGGAATTCTCTGTGTATATACTGAGCGGAACAGTATCTTTCCAGGGACCTCACACCTTGCAGAGCAGAATCAAAAAATTCCCTAGGCTTGGAATAGTCCTTGTGGTTCAACCTACATGTCAAGGTCTGTGATCTTACGGATCTACATCTGAGTGTGACCAAAGTGCCCAAAAGACTGTTACAGTAGCCATATGAAGATGTAGGCAATGCAGCCCATGAAGTCCACAGTGCAATCCAGCACATGCCAAAAGAGCCATCTGCACTTGGTCAGCTGAGTAACTGGTAGCATTAACTAGATCTCCATTAACTATAAGAGTCTGGACATATAATTCAAATGTAGATGTCTACATCTGGACACTACATTTAGGTATCTTAATTCATAAGGTAAATTCTACTTCAAAACTCACTGAAAAACTAAGTCATATAGCACCTTCATATTTTACCAAGATATTTTTTAATTGTTTTGGTGACTTCTTACTCCTTTTTATGAGAGACACTCCAAAATCTCACGTATCACATTACTGGAAAAAAATCTGTGTCTATCCTGAATGCAATGAAGTTTACTCCTCTTTATTCCTCTGGCTTTATCTTAAAAAAGAAAAAATTCTTTCTCCTTAAGTGATCCTTCTGATATATATTTAGACAAAAGACAGACTTTCTCTTTGCATGTGTTTTACTAGGCTAAGGAAAACATGTTATTTGTATCTCCTTTTTAAGACAATCTTTCCATTCCCCAACCACTCTAGGTTTCTTATGTACATCTCACATTTGAATTAATCTTTCTTGATTATGGAAATAAGAATTACCTACAGTATTTCAAAGAAGGTCTTGCCCATACTGTCCTGTTAGCTTGGAACAATCTAACCCACTAGACCTCTGTTCACATTTACATTATGTAAGTTTACATCATGTAAACATGTTAGTTTAATGATCCTGCCATGAACCATTACACCCAGAGCTATTTTCCTACACCGTTATTTCTAAATGAGGACTCACAGCATCTTACAGCTTACAGCAAGAATTCTTTTTATGAGAGTAAGTGCATAAACTTGCAGTTCATCCTCCTTTGATTATTTCACACATGGTGATCTCTAGTCTCTTCCAATTATCCTGAGCCTCTTTCATTTTGATTACATATCTCAACTGTACGATAGTACATGCAAATAGTACATGCAAATCATGCTCCCGCTTTTTGTACCCGTCGTTGCTGAAAATGGTTGTATAAGAACTGTTCTAAGTGTAGTCCTTAAATCACCTTCCTACTAGCACAGCCCCATTCAACAGGAGTAGTCAAGTCAGCCCTCCAGCTAAGTATTATCTACCATACAAATCTTGTTCTCACCCCCAGCTTCCTCAATTCCTCTTTCAGTTTCTCATGCAATAGTAAATCAAGTGCTGTGCTGAGATTCAGATTAAATTTTCTTTCTTATCATTGCTTATTTAAAAAATCAGTCAAATTAATCTTATACAATTCTTTCCATTAATTAATATAAATTATATGCCATTTTCTTCTTATCTCCATGTTTTAATCACTATTTCTTAAAAAGTCTCTTCTACATCTACATAATCATAAGGTCAAACAAGCCTTAGTCAAAAAATTCGGTCTAGAACCTTTCTCTGCAGAATTTTCCTCCTCTTTTAGCTCAAATCCCAAATAAAACTTATTTCATCAAGCATATACCAAATTCCAGACTGTATTACCTCAATGCAAAGACAAGGGAGTAGCTGAGAATATTTCAGAGAAACTGATTTTAAAGATTCCTTCCCTTTTATCTGAAATTAAAAAGACAGTCGTGAGTCCAGGTCAGTAAATGACATTTAATAAAGCTAGATAAAGATATGGAAGAGCATTTCCTGTACCTATTACCTCAACGAGCATTTCCCCTTGCAAGCCACCCCTCAATCAGTTCAACACACTAAAGCTTTAACTCACCACAGCAAATGCCCCTATGTCTTCACAGGTAAACCACTTGTGGCACAGGCGAACATAATAATCTTGATCTTGAAGAAAGCTAGATACATTCACTGATATCATTCTCCTTGCCCTGTCTACATCATAATCAAACTTTCCAGCTGAAAAATAAAATTCAAGCATTAAATTATCACACCTGTTTTATTACTTTGCTATTTCTGATCTTGTTATTTCTTTATAAAAGGTACAGAATACACTTCATAACTTGATGGAGATGAAACGGAATGACTGTAGATTCTTACTTGGGTATATTTATTTTATGAGATAGAATCATTTTCTCAAGAATAAATTTCAATATTATTAATGTTTAAATTAGCACTAGCAATACTGAGAGGCCAGGACATCTACCAATTTTATCTCAGCTTCAGCACTTGAAATGTAGTTTTTGTAGTTCATGTACAAATACTTGAGATATATACACTGATACTGCTACAGAAGATGATTACCCCAATATTCCAGTTTCACTGAATAGAGAATATGTGCAACTCTATTAGACAAATACAATGTGTGTGGGGATGTTTGGAGGTTTTTTATATCAAGGGTATGCCAAAATCTGGGTTTGGCAAATTAATTTCAATCTACTTATGAGGTCTGTCTATAGACAAAATATAGAACCAGCAACTCAAAGTGCATGAAGAGGACACAAATCTACTTCCAAATGTTTAAATATTAAATAGGTTGTCAATATCTTTATTTGCCATCTATCGTTTCCAATATAAAGAAGCACATCTTCCAGGACACTGTCTATCAACTACATAGTAATTATAAGTAGTGGTAGTTGTGATTCATCATTTTTTTCCCTGTTTATTGAGCTATGAAGACATATCATTGTATGGGCTGACAGAAATATCTCACAGCTTTAAGGTGTATAGAAGATCAGCTCACCTGAACAAGCTGAAATGTATTTTCCCACATCACTGTTTCTGCAATCTGAAAAATAAAATCCAGAGTTTTCTTCAATGATGCTTTTATTTCTAAAACTGTGGAAATAAGCTGCTCAAATATCCAGTAACTTCCCAACAGGAAACTTATCTCTTATAACCCTTTTTCAAAGGCAGATTTATGTTGACTTCTAGATAAACAGCAAAAAAGAAAAGCCCTCTTACCACGCATCAAGATCGTATCACAGTCTGCCTTAAGAATCTGTCTCACCAGTGTGGGGATTCTATTCCAAAACCTCATCAGCAGTTTAAGATGGAAATCTAGGATACAACACTGCTCTTCTTTACCTAGTACCTAACAATAATTTAAGTGAGGATGATGATGGTAATGATAAAGATAATAATAATTTATTATTTCCTTAAAAGCTACTCCTGTTGCTTACCAGGCTAGTTCCTCTGATATAAACAAATGTGTATTTTTGCTATTCTGACTCTACTCTAAATTTACAAAGCAGCACTTTGTTTATTCCCAAGGAAGCTTGGGAAGAATTAGTGGCCAGATTACGCTTTCAGAACTAATATCTAATATTTATATCTCCAAAGCTTAAATCTTGATTTAAGAAACCTAAATATGCTCATTTTGTGCTGCCTACTGTTTTCACCACTCCTTGCTTCACCCAGTATTAGAGCAGCACTTTGCTCTCATCTCCCCACACAGTTCTTTTCCTCTTTCTTCATAGAGTACATATCTACTTCAATACTGAACTGGGATTTATGAAGAAAATTAAAGATAATTTTTTTAAAAAGGAGGGTTATAGCAGTAGGTGATTCCCTTCTGAAAGGAACTGAAGGCCCCGTATGTCAACCAGACCCATCCCACAGAGAGGTCTGCTGCCTACCTGGGGCCTGGGTTAGAGATGTTGCCAGGAACCTCCCGAGTCTAGTGCAGCCAAGTGACTGCTACCCGCTGTTGGTAATGCAGGTTGGTACTGATGACATTATGGAAAGGAATTTGACAGCTATTAAAAAGACTTGAGGGCTTTGGGGAGAATACTAGATGGCCCAGGAGCACAAGTAGTGTTGTCCTCCATCCCTCTCATGGCAGCGAGGAATACTGAACAAATGAGGAAGGCACAACTGATTAACAGGTGGCTCAGAGACTGGTGCCACCAACACAACTTTGGGATTTTTGACCATGGTGAAATTTTCATGATGCCAGCTCTGGTGACAGGTGGAATTGATTTGTCTGAAAGGGGTAGAAGGATCCTTGCAAATGAATTAGTGTGGCTCATAGAAAGGGCTTTAACCTTATTTTGAAGGGGAAAGGGCATAAAACCAGGCCCACTAGAGTTGAGCCTAAGGGTGGCAAGCCAGCGTCAGGGATGAATCCTACACAACTGATTTCCTTCTTGAGATATCTTGTACACCAATGCATGTGGCATGGGGAATAAACAGGAGGAGCTGGAAGTCTGTATATGGGCAAGGGGCTATAATCTGGTGGCAATTACAGAGACATGGTGGGACAGCTCACATGACTGGAATGTGGTCATGGATAGCTATGCCTTTTTAGGAAAGATAGGCCAACAGAGCGAGGTGGTGGAATTGATCTTTATGTCGGAGCGCAATTGGAATGTACTGAATTTGACCAACCTGATAGCCTTTTATGAAGATGTAACCAGGTGGATAGATGGTGGTAGTGCAGTGGATGTGGTTTATCTAGATTTCAGTAAAGTATTTGACACCATCTCCCACAGCATCCTCACAGCAAAACTGAGAAAGTGTGGGCTGGATGATCAGGTAGTGAGGTGGATTGTTAACTGGTTGAAGGGAAGAAGGCAGAGAGTTGTGATCAATGGGACAAGGTCTAGTTGGAGGCCCATGTCTAGTGGAGTCGGTATTGGGACTGATACTGTTCAATATATTCATTAATGACCTTGAGGGAACAGAGGGTACTGTCAGCAAGTTTGCTGATGATACTAAACTGGGGAGAGTGGTTGACACACCAGAAGACTGTGCTGCCCTTCAACGAGACCTGGACAGGCTGGAGAGTTGAGCATGGAGAGATCTAATTAAATTCAATATGGGCAAGTGTAGAGTCTTGCATCTGGGAAAGAATAACCCCACGCACCAGTACAGGTTGGGGAATGAACTGTTAGAGTGCAGGGGAAAGGGACCTGGGAGTCCTGGTGGACAGCAGGATGACCATGAGCCAGCAATGTGTCCTTGTGGCCAAGAAGGCCAATGGCATCCTGGGGTGTATTAGAAGGGCTGTGCTTAGTAGGTCGAGAGAGGTTCTCCTCCCCCTCCCCTCTGCCCTTGTGAGACTGCACCTGGAATACTGTGTTCAGTTCTGGAGAGAGTTCAGCACAGGGCCACCAAGATGATGAAGGGAGTGGAGAATCTCCCTTATGATGAAAGGCTGAGGGAGCTGGGGCTCTTCAGCTTGGAGGAGACTGAGGGATGATCTCATTAATGTTTACAAATATGTAAAGGGTGAGTGTGAGGAGGATGGAATCAGGCTCTTCTCAATGATGTACAATGATAGGACAAGGGGCAATGGGTACAAGCTAGAACACAAGAGGCTCCAAAGAAACATAAGGAAAAACTTCTTCACTAGGAGGGTGATGGAGCACTGGCACAGGCTGCCCAGATGAGTTATAGAGTCTCCTTCTCTGGAGACATTCAAAACCCACCTGGACAAGTTCCTGTGTGACCTACTCTAGGAGGCCCTGCTCTGGCAGTGGGGTTGGACTAGATGATCTTTCGAGGTCCCTTCTAATCCTTAAGATTCTGTGATTCTGTAAACACAAGCAGGCTTTAATTCAATGAAAATGTGAAACAGTCACAAAGTGTCTGATTCACACATTGGGTCCTGAGAGATGGTTCCGGAGATTGGAAGGCAAGACAGCCTTGGCACTGGATCCAACAAGAAGGCTCAGTTAATTTTTTGTATCACCATTTGGCACACTTTTCCCCACTGTATCTTGGTTGGGCCACAGTGCTGAATGTATTTTTATATGCATATGGTAGCCACTTTACCTCAGAAGCATGAGAAAATGGTATGTTATCTTACCCAGTTACATGAAAACAGGCAGTAAAATAGCTAGCAAATGAAAGTAAAACCTGAAAGTAAATCCCTGAAACCACCTGTGGCCTAACTACAAAGAGAAGCAGAGGTTCCATCCTACGCAGACAGAGCACACAGGACTGAACTTGCAGGCAGAGAAAGAGTACATGACAACCACAAGGAGAACAATTAGGACAAACGCATACTGTGGTTCAGTTTCATGTACTTGAAGAGATAAACCCTGTTCTCTTTTTTTTATAGCAAGTCAGACATTTATGTGCATAAAATAAATCATCAAAACTTAGAATAAGACTGGTCCTGGCACACGACATCTACCATCAGTTGGATCTATGTGTGTATGCCAGGATGTGATTTGAGGATTTTGGATTTGTTTTGGTTTTTTTCTTTGAAAAGATATTTCTTGAAAAACATGTGGTTTAAGATGTTTTCCTACCTTCAACATAGTATTCCTGACTCAACTTGACTTCACAGTAATTTGGTACTGTTTTCATGGTCACATAGATACGTTGTCCTACATTGACTTCAATGCAATTGAATTGCACCTGTACCTGTTCAGAACATTCACAAAATCAAGTTTGTGCGTGACTTCCAGAATACATGAAAACCACTTGTTATCAGAGTTAAGCAAGCACTGTTTTTCGTTTGGATGCACTATCAGATACTGCAGCATTAAGAATGTAAAAGCAGCAGACACCAGTCACTGAAAGGATTGCAGGGAGTATCATTACTTCTCATCCAGGATGTTGCTATCTTTTCAATTCTAGAAACCTAAATATCTACAGGTTATCAAATAATCCTAAAAGCATAGAAATAGAGGCACTCAAATTTTATTCAACTTCAAAAGCGAAAAATACCTTTCATACTTCCAAAAAGTCCTAGTTTTTAGGCATTTTACAAGCAAAACCCCTTGCAGAACAGGAAAAAAAAAAATCAATATAGGTTTTCAATTCAATATAGGTTTTCATGTTGGATATACTTTCATTTGGTATAATATGTTTGGAGGGTAAAAGACATATCACCATTCTAGTCTCTGCACTGAAACTAAGAAAATTTCATTAAGTGTCTTTGTTGATGTTCTACAAGGTATCAATTGTTTGCTGCTGGCCCCGCATTGTCTATGTGGGACATATGATCATCAAATAACAGAGACCATAAATTGCAATTGCAGTTTGAGACAAGATCTTTATTTCACACGTGCAATCAATATAATATTTACAAAGCACATGAAGTAACGTGTTTTGTGTGGGATTAACAACAGTCATCCACCAGTAACTGAAGGCAAAAAATCACATATTTTATAGAGTTGCTCAAGGATAGTTTATTTTCTCTATCCAGTTGCAAATTTTAATAACAAATACTTCTGAGTTTAGTTTAGCAAAAAACTGTACTCCGCTCTCACAGTTATTACCATGAGTTTAGGACAGAAGCACACAAGTGCTTAGGCACTTGGTTATCTTCTAGATGGGTAAATTCCATTGACACAGATGGTCTTGAATAAATCATTTGTACACACTTAAAATTCCTGTAGTGTTCTGCTTTCTAGAAATTGGAGCTACAAAAGCTTCACGACAGTTTGGTGGTCACAAAAAGATAGCAAGACTGATATGAAAATCAAGCCTGGCAGATCCAGCTACTCTTTCAAAAAGGTAAGTGGAAAAAGTCCAAAAGCGATAAAGAATTGAATTTATAGGTTAGAAAAGGACACTTTGTGATGGGGTTTCATTTGACAATGCCAAAGCACACATTTCATTGCAGTTTTCCATAAAGACAATGAGAGAAAAATAAGAGATACAAAATATGGGTTTTTTTCCAAAGGCTAATGAACATTTAAATGAAAAACAACCAAAAACAAGAGTGTACCTGCTTTCCATTAAGCATCTTGCTTTTTTTCTTATCAAATCTCACATTTGTGCACTGAGATTGCTGTGTGTTCAGTGAAAGGTAACATATTTCCAGCCCACGGATATTGTCTGAAATGAGTTAGGAATAGATTTCCAAAATATAATTTGAGCATCTTTAAGAAAAAAAAAAACAATTTAAAATATACCATATCATAAGCTCTTCTTCTAAGTGAAAGGTACGTGTATTTTATTTCTATTTTTAATAGGAGGCATTACATATAACATGCACACACGTGGAGGTAGGAGCAAGGATTTAATACAGATTGTTATAAATTAAAGCTCCAACTATGCAAATTATTTTGCACATTTTAAAAGTAAATCTATTAATTTGGAAAGAAACACAACAGGAAATACCTAAATAGTAACACACTAAGCCCATGAATGGCAGGGTATTAAACAGAAAAAAGTAAAAAAAGATTATGCCCCAAAAAGTTTGAGTGCTTTCATTTTAGTGCAGAACTATAACTGCAGACACCTGAACTGTTTCTCCTTCTGCTGGAGCAGTCACTCACGTCTGTCTTACCAGCGCAGATCAAATGTGTGTGTGCATACACACACGACAGAACAAGAAAGAAAAGGGCAGCAGTATGCTTGGGGCACTAGTAGAGTAAGTGTATTATGCTGGAAGTGAAAATTCAGTGTCTTGAATTCCTCTTCTCAGTTCTCATTCCCTTGAGAAAGGCCATGACTTTATCCTGTTTTGTAGCACGATGTTTTCACACACACAAAAAGATCTTTCTGATATACCTACATGAAAACAGCTTGGACACAAAGATTGCAATATGGAACAATATTTGGCTGAAGAGCTATAAACAAAAAGTAAACAGAAATAAGTTGGTAGCAAATCTGCTTCCTACCGTCCAGACTGACAGTTCCTTTAACGTTTAAATGAAGAGAGCACGGGCTTCCTCGGACACATTTCATCACTGTTGAGATCTTCATGCTTTTCAGTACCATAGAAGATAAAGATGCAGGAGCATCGTGGCAGAAACCATTAAAAATACCATCTGCAAATGCAAATACAAAGAAATCTCATTTTCCAGAGGACATCTAGGGGAGAGAAAGCACCAAAAGGTCAAGCTCCAGCTCTACTGAAATCAGTAGGAAAGTCACCATTGACTTCAGCTAAGCCAGTATTTTACCAAAGACTTTCACATAGCTAACACAGTTATTAGGCTTCAGCAGCAATGCAGAGGGGTTGGAAAGAAACATGTTACAGACCGGGTTTGAGAACAAATTTCATGGTTTAAGGAAGCGTTAATCCACAAGAGGAAGTATTGACACTTCTAGCAGTTAAGGCTAGCAGAGCACACCTAGACCAACTGTGTTTTTAAAGAATGAGATCTGCTAAATCCTGGCTAGACTAATATTTTATTTAAAACTTTTTATTTCAAAACCATTACTTGGATATTGTGAGCACTCTCCAAGGTAGAATTTTAATTTTACGATTGGCAGATGTTGTCCAGTGCTGTTAAAATATCACTTTCACACAAGAGGGCACCATTGCATTCTTAGTTATGGAAAAGTCCCCCACAGCTACAGGGTTTACTTTTGCTTTAGACCAGAATAGCAAGACCACAAAAAATATTACCCAGGTCTTCTTCAAGGTGTAAACAGTAGGCACAGAACATAGCTGTTACATCTCATCTTCCTATGAAAACTTAGTCATCCCAAAGCCTTAGCATATCAGTTGGCAGCCACCTTCTGTAGGCTAATGTACAAGGAAAAAATAGACTTAAGGCCTCAAATCTCACCAGTTAGCCATATTTCATCTGCTTCTACTTCTCAGATTGCCTGCATAGAAACATCATTTATTTCTGTTGATAAAGCGGATTTAATCCAAAATGCATTCCTTGGCCTTCTCTACCTCACATACATTATTTCTAGGCCCAAAAATTAAACATTAAAGAAACTATCAAAACAAACATCCAGGGAATTGGGTTTTGTCCCTTGTCTTTTTTTGCCAGCGACTTCCGGCAACTTCTATCCGGTCAGTGACCACGAGGACCAGCCTGCGTCCTCGGGCCAAATGAGCACTGACACCTATGAGATGGATGCAGCAAATGGCCTTTATTGCGCGGTTACTTCGGTTTATATACCCTCCTCCTATCACTATCGCGCGCATGCTCGGGGAGGTCCCTACGTCTTTCCGTACATCGCGAGATCTTCCGAGCGCCGATCCCTACAGTCTTTGTGGTAAACGATGCAGGACACCTCGTTTTATCTGTAATTACATCGTAGCAATGTCTTCAAAATATTTATTATCCTTCTCACTTTGGTACATAGCATGAAAGCTAAAAAATACCCAAGTAAAACATTCTTCTCCCTCTGGGGAGATGTTGGAAGAACAAAAAAGCCATTTGATTCTTATTAGTCATACTGTTTAATACACTCCTAGAGGTTGAACTAGTATGGTGAAGAGCATAGTATGAAACAGCTGTGCCACTATAATGTGCTTGCCATAAAATACGAGATAATATGCTTAACTCAAATCATCCAGAAAGGGAGCACCCTTTGGTGTTTAGCTAAGACTTGTCAAGCATAGATTCCCATTGACTCACATGGAAGACACATCCACAGTTCTCACAGAGAAGAGGTTGGATGTGGAGGAGAAACACAAAGCTTATACTTACTTCCTCTTCCAACTCTTCCAATGAAGGAAAGTGCTCTGAATTTAAAAACTCAAAGAGTATTAACCTGTATAAGACCTCTATCTATATTGTAAGACTCTTCACTTCAGTGTCTAGCTGCAGCTGAAGCCCATTGTCAAGGATCAGATACTGACACATACAGGATGTAAAGACAACCTGACATACGTGTGGGATCTTGCCATGAATGTGTCAGGCCTTAAGACGTCATCACATTTGGTATCAGGAGAAAGAAGTCCTGCATGTTACATATCAAAAGTCATAAAAGACAAATGCTTCACATCTGAATCTCCACTCCATTATCCTGGTTTTGTGTATCTTTTGGAGGCAACGGGACATGCTGATATAAACCAAGTGGCAAAGAATGGTAAAATAAGAACATTTTACCTCAACTGACAGCAGAATCAACTCTCAATTATCCAAGGTAATATTGGCAATGAGAGAAGACAACTTGTGCAAACCAAAGAAAAAACACAGATCATTCCAAATATACAAAGTAGGATTCAAGAGCAGTGCAGTACACTGACTTTTGAAGAATCTGTAAATGAGTTTCCACAGAGATGAAGCAGCCATTAGAAGTATGGTGCACAGCAGCCAGATGTGAACACTATATTCCACGTTCCAAGAACGGGTGGTGTAATAATCTGGAAGGTGTCTCAGGATGAAGAGTTATTGAAAAACACCAAATAAATCCACCCACAGTTACTTGGGAGACTATTGTATTGCAGAACAACCAGAAAATTATTTCTAATAATTTTAATTACTAATTATTAGTAATAGTTACTAATAATGTGATAAGGGATGATTAGTTTTAACTGTCTCTTTGCTCAAAAATATTTTTTCTTGACTGCATCTTACTACATGCAGTTGTGGATACCAAATGGTATTCAGGAGCAACTGTTTCTGCCTCATGCCTTGACTGTAGGTTTAAACTTCTTGATCCAGGCATATACTCTTGCTCATTCCCAATATCTACGTAGAAATTATCTAAGGGAATAGCAATGTGATACACACATTGTCAAAGCTGACAGTTCTTTATAAAGTATTCTGCTTCAGTAAATTTGACGATGTTATTTGACCCCACTAATATTTAGGAGAGACTGCCCTGACTTAATTGAATTTGGTCCTTAGTTATTAGGTCCTGAGGTATGGTATTATCAGATGTTACAGTCTTGGAACTCTCTCTTAGGTACATCACTGACATTGGATCAGTATCAGGCAGATGCATAATCACATAGTTTTAGCGACTAGTGTAAGTCTGTAAACAGGAACATTTTCATCCTCTTGCCTTCAAACTGAGAACAACTAAGTAATACACTTACTATTGACTCTTCAATACTTTTTCCATTAATTTTACCGTGCATTTTGATAATTGAAAGAGATGCTGCAAATCTCATTAGTAATAATTTAAATGGATCATTTCATGCAAGGGGATATGAGTTTTGGCTCACATTAGATATATGATACAAGGAAGAGCTGACCAAAAAAATAATTTTCATCCTGTAAGTCATCTCAGCATGAGACTCATTTCTGACTAATTGTTCAGTAAAATCTTACCATCTTTTCATTCCTCCCTTAGATAGTTTCCTCTGGAACACACACATCTTTCCTTTTCTCATGAGTAGTTTGATCTATGCCCCAGAAGCCACAAAGATACATCTTGCTACACAAAGCATCTGCTGAGTAAATCTTGCCTAAATTTTATATTTATGAATTATAACTGTAATTAGCCCTACCTGAGAGAGGGATTGTTGCTGTAATAAAAGATTCCTTAACTGTGGACAGATATAAGCCCTGGCATAAGGAAGACAAGGCTTACTATTCAACACGTAGACAATTTTCCTTGTAGTTTTGCCATCAGCTCAACCACAGCAGATTTTTTTCTTTATCTGATGATGCAGCAAACGACTCAGAATTGTCATGACAGCAAAATACACCTTATGTACACTTAGATAATAGAAGCCAAAGCTCAGCAATGAATATGCAATAGAAATGACTAGATAGATAATTTGAAGCCCCAGGCAAGAAGATGAAACTGGAGAGTAGCAAAAAAAAAAATGAAGAGAAATCCCATTATTAACAGGTCCATGGCAACATTCAATAGAAAATCCTAGGAGGTTTTGTGTGATATTTCTTCCCTACAAGATCTGTAAGAATCTGAACTACTTGGGATATTAACAGTGCTAAATCTGTGAGTGTATGTAAAGCACACTAAAATTGCTTCACTGGAGCGTCATTCCATAAGTTACAGCTGCATTTCAAACCTATTTGCATATGATTTACCACAGTATCTCCTGCATCTGTGCATTAGGATGATTCAATGAAATTCATACACAAACTAAGATATGCTCTTGTAAAAAACCCACACAGCACACTTCAGTTGATAAATACTAAAATGTGCTTCTTAAAAGGACTTACAGCAACTATGGCATTGGTTAAATTTCAGACTGACAGTTTCTCTTTTACAACAGATTTCAGTCCTCAATAAATTAGAAGGGTTTCACAATTGTAAGTTCAGAAAGTATTTCAAACTTTCAAGGATATTGGATAACATGGTGATATCTTGTGCTAAATATGATTTTTGAGAATGAAGCACTTTAAAAAGAATCATCAATATACTGATATCAATTTCTGGATATATTACAGTGAATTTCCAACACTACAGCAGCTCTTATGTACTACTAATAGCCTAGAAGAGCAGGAAGGAGAAAGGCAGAGTCAAAGCTACATTGCCAAATATCACTGAGCTGATAGGTGCAAATTCTAGGAAACAGTCATCTTTCTGTTGCAGCTAAAAGCAATGACCACTGCAAAGGTCATCTATTACACAGTTAAGGTCTTTTAAGGTCATTTTACCTCAAATAATAAAACATGAAAATAATTACTATAGAAAAAGAAGTACAGAAATCAATGTACACCCACTGCTGCAAAAGTGAATTAGGATGAAGACTATAAAATGGTTTTTCATCATCTCTACATATCCAAGTCATCCCACATGTTACTTGTGTAAAGATAGCTCATAAATCCTTTTCAGGCAGCACTGAAAACTTCAAACTAGTCCTGCTTCATGTACATCATCTTGAAAGAAAAGGATCTTTAGTTTAAGAACTCTTCAGTGCCCATATTATATACCTAGATAAGAAGCAAACACCCAGTTTAAGCTTACATGCATCATCTAAGCACTTTTGGCAGTCAACAGATAGGCAAAATCCCTCTTGCCTCTCTCTCTCAGATCACACATTGCCTTGTCTGTACTAAGATGGGTGGAATGAATCGCCACTTCATGATACATGAGTCTCCACTATCCAGAGCTACATTTCTGTAACGTCCAACACAGTCATAAACAACAGTATTGCAGGTGTTCCTCCCTTTGAGACCAGGGTTGAAGTGTTCTGTTTCTTCCGCTTGTTGCTGCCTGAGGGCATGACAGCATGCTTCAGCTAGGCAGAGAAAAGGTCAGCATGCCTCTATCTTCCATGTAGTTTGTAGATCTAGCAGCTCAGCTGCCTTTAACCAGCCACCAGTGGTTCAATCTGTTCGTCAACAGAAGACTGAAGATTTTTTCCGGTAGGACTTTTAACTGCATCCCTTCCACAATCGCATTCTTTGTCTCCACCTCAATAACAATGCCATAAATTCCAGGCTTTTGGAGTGAGACTCGTGTCAGTTGACATTGAGCTCACATCCCACTCTATGGCTTCAGCATCTCACATGCTTGGTGCTCAGCACTGCAGCTTCTCCCCATCTGTGGACTCACTGCCACATGGGTCCAGGAAAGGCACTGTGAAGGCAAGCAGTGCTCAGAGCTGGGCCTTCAGCTACAACTGCCATCTCAGAGGGAACCATCTGCAAGGCAGATGCCTCATACTTCCCTGTCAAGTGACTGTGTGCACTGGAGGAATGACAGATGGGGGCTTCAGAGCTCAGGTAATTCAACAGTCTCTATTATTATTGTAGACAATAATAATAAGGAGAAGCAACACAACTATGTGAAATGACTAAGCAAATTCTCCCAATGACCACCTATGATAAGGAAACATATAAAGCAATAATACACAGTCATTTTTAGCCTATTATTTCTCAGAGCCTACCAATTTCCAATGTTTCGTACAAGGAAACTGGTGGTAAATACACCATCATGACAGTGATCTTATGTCACTAGGAAAGTGGATTTATTATCTTCAATAAAATATCTTTATTTTTAAAAACCAAATTTAGTAAAAATGTGAATGATGTATACTCACTGGAAGGTTTGCTTTTACAATGAATCCCCTGAAAACAGAAACAAAAATGTTACAAAAGCTGAGGTAAGAACAGAAATAAAAATTGCTTAATCATTGTACACAAACATAATACACTTTAAACACATAAACATATTCACAGTCCACAATAGAAATCATTTCCAAGATACAGGTTTCCAAATACAGTGAAAATGCACATCACTGCTGCATATCACAGTCTGATACCTATGGGGAAGAGAAGATCAGCTTTATCCTTATTTTCATATATTTCTACTGAGGCATAATTGTTATTACAAGTGCAACTGCTCTGTCGAATTTTATCATTTTTATCAGGTCTTGCCATTCACACTGACCAATAGCTTATTTATTGCTTTGTCAAATTTTAAAATGGACTGGTTCCTACTAGGGCAAAGAAACCAAGTGATTTTTTTTTTTTAGCATAAGATATCTAGAAGACTGTTGAATATTTTATATTTTTAGAAGATCACACTAGGCCAATGGAAGGAAGTATTACAGTAATTACAAATGAAGTTTAGAAATAAGACTTGCCTTTTTATCTTCCCAAGACTATTTGGCTCAGAATCCTGAATATGAAATTACTCAGGCACAGTACTTGCCATGTTCAAGCAGGAAAGTGTTCTTCTAAGAGGCAAAGTGAACCAGACACTGAGATTTTAACGAGTTGCCAGCTATCTTTCAGACAGACTACATCCCTTTTCCCAATAAATAAACAAATATACATTAAAATTATGTAGAGTATAAAACCAACAAATCTTATTTTGACTACTATGCATGAAATTCTAAAGGAAAGCTATTTCTTAGCAAATACTGTTTTCTGCTGCTCTGGCACTCAAGCTTCAGAGATAGCATTTACGTCAGTATTGCTTTGTATATGGCATCTATGTTCCGCTGCATTTTCCTTTAAAATCAGTATCTTGTTCACAGAGAAACTTTTGTCACATCTACAGAAAAAGCAGGCACCACCTTGTCTCCTCTGTCTCTAATGGACTTGCAGCTCTCAATTCTTTGAGAACATTTTAGGATCTTGTCAATAAACCAATAATCTACAGGATTTAGAGACAGCAAAAGTCTCTCAGTGGACATTCAGAAGTTCTCAATTTGTAGATGAACACCGAGACTGCAGCCTGGGTAAGCATTAGCACATTATAAAATAACTATGGCTTTGTCTTCCATGAGGCTTTCATCCACAGGTAACTCTGTCTTCCTCATAAACACAGCTGTAGAGAAGAATCATTTTATTGCTGCAGATGAGAAATGACAGCATGTTAACTACCCTGTGGCAGCTGCCTAGAGTTCCTGAGAAGTGTGTTTTCTGTCCTTCATCTCTTCTTTTAAGCTTCTGGCTAGATACGCTTGTTTTTAAACAAGGTCTTTAGACAACCAGTGCCCAGTACCTAACCTATATTAATTCTCATTCATTTGTCCTTTGGTACTTCTATTTCTAATAATCATTTCTGCTGGTAAGTTGTCATCTCTTACAATTGGCAGTTTGTCACCATGACTTTGTGCAGCTGTGTAAAAGGTGGTATTTTAAACTACTTTTTATTAAGAGAAAGAGATGGTTTTATACTTTCATGGACTTTTATAGACTGAAGATGATAAAAATTGTTTTTGACATTGTTAAAGACATTACTTTGGCTGTCTCTACACAGTACAGTACTGACACTCAAAGAAGTAGGGCCTGTTGCAATAGGACAAGAGGTAATGGTTTTACACAGAAAGAGAGCAGATATAGATTAGACAGGAGGAAGGTATGTTTTTACACTGAGGCTGGCAAAATACCGGAACCGGTTGTTCAGAGATGTTGTGGATGCCTCATCCCTGAAAACATTCAAGGTCACGTTGGACAGACCTTTGAGCAACCTGATCTAGCTGAATATGTCTCTGTCCATTGTAGGGGAGTAGGTCTAGATAACCTTTAAAGGTCTCTTCCAACCCAAGCTATTCTATGATTCTATGAGAAAAATCAATGTTCTTTACATAACTGTTCTAACACTGGGGTACCTCTATTTCAAAAGTTTCATAAATTCCTCAAATCTTCCTGAAGCACTGAAAAATATAACTCAGACCTCGTTTCTGCTGGAAGGTCTTCATAGAATTATTTGGCACTTATTAATTATTTCTATTCCTGCAAAACAGCTTCATTGGTAGTCTGCTGATTCTCCCACCGCAAATTCATCAACAGAGAGAAGACTATAGCTTTTTGAACAATTCAGTGCAATGCTAAACCAGTATGTGGAACATGCCAGCTCACATAGAACTATGAGAATTTCAACTGCTGTTTCAAAGCCCTAAATTTGAAACTCTGCAGGAGCATGCAGAAGGACAATTTAAACTCTGTCTCTTTACTTGAGGTTCTCCATGGTCTTAGGGAGTGGAACAGACAAATATAAAAAATAACTGGAAAAAAAAACTTGAGTGAGTTAGAGACCTAGCTTTCTTGGTGACAAAACTGTTGGATAAACTAACTGCTGATCTGCTGTTACTGGAAGAAAATTACAGTTTAATTTACTGATAGGTCTGGCAGTGTTAGGTTAGTGGTTGGACTCGATGATCTTAAAGGTCTTTCCCAACAGTAGATTCCATGATTCTACAAAATTAATCTTTCACAAGGTGGATAATTTAACAAACTACCTCCAATTTCGCAGCCAGACTATTGCTAATATTATGGTTAGATGGCTTGAGAGACTTCCCAATTGCCAGTCAAAATGTCTTAGAACATCATCATTACACTAACTCCTCTAACTGTTCTTTCTGGTTACAACCATGGTGCAAAAATACATTTGAAAAGAAAAAAAATCAAGATCCTATGGAAGTCAACAACAAAAATGTTACAAAACTCAGAGAATTGGCCTTTACTTAAAGAAGGTCATTTCTTCAGAGGTCCTCTTATGACACCTAAAACATGCAAATCATATGTAAATAAATGATCTTAAGGTAGAAATATGAAAAAAAACCCACACACTTCTGTGGGGTTGTGGAACAATGCAAAACTCCTCAAAACCTTCTAGTCTATCCTAATTAATTATTGAGTTTCACTATTGCTCAGATGAATGCTACCCTCTGCGCACTTTCCACTCACAGTCATTTTCTCATCTTCTCCATAGGGAAAAACAGATGCCCATCAGTGAATTTTGTTCTGGTAGAGTGATGTTCAGTTGTTCTCGGGGATTTGGTTTTATCCTGGGTGAGGAGTTTTTGGGAAGGTTTGCATAATAATCAAACATTTGCACAAACAGCTCAATTCCTTTCTTTAATAAGTGTTTCTTTTTATTGTAAAATAACACGGGAGCTTGGGCATCTTCTTTTACAATAATTTTGCAAAATATTCACAAGAGACCATTTGTGTCATACAAGAACTCAAATAAATTAAACAAGTTCCTCTACCACTTTCTATATCTTTTGTTTTCAGGAATTTTCTGCGATGAATGCAATAGAAAAACATAACACACTAAAACCAGAATGGAAAATTTCTCCCCATTTCACAAACACGTGGGCGTTTTTTATTCAAAAATAAGATCCTGAACATGATAGCACATTTTACTCCTATACAGACAGCATCTTTGATTCATACCTACTTTGGCAAAGAGCCTAAGCAAAATACACTTACACAATGCACAAACATTTAGGGATTTTCCTATTTCTCTAGGGTTTTCCCCACTTGTGGCATTACTCAACTGCAGCTAGAGGTTATCTGAACAGACAGCAACAATGTGCAGCATTCTGAACAGAAGGCGTGGTGTCAACTTTTTAGCTAGCACAGCATTTTCCCCTCAGTCTAAGACAACTGTAATATTGTTTTGTTTAAAGACTGTAGAGAAGAAAGTCAAATCATCAGAGGAAGACTTGGATTTGGGAGCACAGAGGGTATTTTCATGCATTAAAATTGCCAAGGAAAATAAAATAAAAGATTAGACTTGCTTCCCATTGGTCTCATAACTTCAACCACTGAAACAAGTGCAAAGTTTTGGAAATTCTTCCCTGAATGTTCTTTCATGCAGGAAAGACTGAGGTAAACTTGATTTCACAGCACACCTGTTACCTCTGTTGTACCTCATTCATAGGAGAGTTGGTGGCAGTTCTTTCACAACTCCGTAAAAAGCAGCAACGCACCTGAAAATGTCTTAAAATGTATTCTTTACTTGGGACCAGATTTTCACTTCACATTCATTCATTAAGGTGCCTACATTAAAGTCAGTGCATTTAGAGTAAACAGTTTTTCGTCCTTTTGAGAGATCCTCAGTGACAAAGCTATTACCAACACTCCTACTTTAAGTTCAGCTGTCAGAGAAGGCAGAGGAAAAGGAACATGACCATAGAAAGGATAACCACAGGTACCACATCCTTTAATCCCTTTCAAAAACTGGAGAAGCTTCACTTTAAAATCAGACAGGCTTTTGTGTGTACTGGTCCAATAGCCAAGGCTATTGGAGGGACAGAAGCTCTCTTCTCTGCCAGCACCAAATCTTTTAACTTCTACCATAAATCCCCTCTACTCTTGAGACCACACCTGGAATATTGTGTCCAGTTCTGGGACCTTCAGTTCAAGGACAAGGAGCTGCTGGAGAGAGTTCAGTGCAGGGCCACCAAGATGACAGAGTGGAGCATCTCCCTTATGACAAAAGGCTGAGGGAGCTGGGGCTCTTCAGCTTGGAGGAGAGGAGACTGAGGGGTGATCTCATTAGTATTTACAAATATGTAAAGAGTGGGTGTCAGTAGGAGGAGCCAGGCTGTTCTCAGTGATGTCCAATGATAGGACAAGGGGAAATGGGTATAATCTGGAACATAAGAGGTTCTAGAAATACAAGGAAGAAATACAAGGAAGAATTTCTTCCCTGTGAGGGTGATGGAGCACTGAACAGGTTGCCCAGATGGGTTGTGGACAGCCCAGATGGGTTCTCTGAGGACATTCAAAACCCCACTGGATGAGTTCCTGTGTGACCTACTCTAGGAGGCCCTGCTCTGGCACGGGGGTTGGACTAGATGATCTTTTGAGGTCCCTTCCAAGCCTTAAGATTATGTGATTCTGTGACTCTGAATGGTTAGCTTGCATTGATTTCTGATTGTGCTCACTGTCTTCCCACTTAAATAGATATTTTCCAGCCTGGAATTTATCTTCCATTTATCTACAACCAGTAATATGCCTTTTCTCAGCTTTTTTTTGCAAGACTTTCCTTCTTATCGTCTCCTTTCCTAGTAGCTATTTCTACTTTCATGTATCTGTTCAAATGTAAAAGCCAGAACCATGTACAGTTCTGAAGACAGTTTCCCACCAGAGTTTGTGTCTTGTGAAGTGCTAATAGCTTTTGTCTCAACTGAGAGCACCACAACCATGTTATATCAGTAGTTACCCTGCAATACAGAGAGGGAGCTACTTAGCCCTTTCTGTATAAGCAATCCAGCGGCTGCCTTCTCCATCTGCTCAGCCCATGAAGTTCACAGAGGGAAGAGCACATAGATGCTGGGCCATAAGAGTCCTAAATAATTTCTCATGACCTCTAGTGAGAAATCTGGTAATGCTAATGTCATCTTAACTACATCCATAAAGGAAAAGGTCTTTGAGTGGTGATCAGTCACACTAATATGGACTTATACAATTTAAGAACTTTGGATGGAAACAGAGGATTCAGAGCTGTATCATAAGCTACTCGGACTACCAACAAATGACCATAGTTTCTTTCATAGAGAAATTCAGCCCCAAAACTGTCTAGGGAGAACTTCACGAATGGAAACATCTGAGTATGCTTCAGCTTTTTCCAGAGCTATTTTCACAGGCAAAGGACATAGTGGCTTTGCACTTCACATGTGCTTTGATGCTGGTGAGGACTTGAACCTCACAAGGCTTTCTTAATTCTATTCTTGAAAAGGTGACCACTGTATTTATCTTACCAAATGTAAGGAAACAGAATTCTTTACAGTAAGAGAAAGCACAGGGATAACATAATTACTCCTGTCTTAACTGTAGCATGGTTAAGTATTTATAAAGGAAAGTATGATGCTGGAAATGGGTGAAAAGGAAAAATGACAGGCCTAAAGAACATACATGTCAATTGAATAAAATTGTGGTTGTATTTACTGAGAATCAGAGGAACTGTAATGATTTAATACATGAAAATTTAGAACTGTTAAAAAATCACAGTACTGCTATACAGTGTCCCCAAAAGACCTTTTCTCAAAAAGAGCATCTGTATTTGTTTTGACATCATGTGCAATTATTTTCACTGCCAAGGAAAAACTATCTTACTAATGATCCTTTCTAATTTTTGGCAAGTCACAGGGTTGTTCTGCAGCTTTTACTGACAACGTGGTGATCAGATACACGTGAACAGTGTGCAGTGGGATCAGCTATGCAATCATAAAAGGAAATATTTGGACTGTTACCCATGCAGAAAAGAAACAGGCACCTGAGCTTATGGCAAAGCATTATTTTGGAGTGCTTTGAACTACTGCTTCTACAAGAGCGCCTGGATGTTGCTGGATTTTTTTTTACAGAACACTAAAACCAAAACATCTGAGTCATGCCTATACATTATCCAGCTCTGCATGTGTTCCAAGCTGAACAAAACCCACCCCACCACATCAGTGAAGCGCTGAACCTGAGAGAATAAGCACTACTGAGAAATGGGATGGTTAAGCACAAGACCAGCACAGGGCTAACAAGGTCTCCTATTTTTCGGATGAGAGCTGACTTATGCCCAACAGAGCAAGGCAATGCCTGCCTGTGTTTAAGGTCATGTTGATGTGCTCTTAAATAAACAGTGAGCTGACAATGAATAAACAGGTAAATGATTGTAGGAGTTAACTGAAGATTACTGTACAGTCTCCAGTAAGGCTTCACAGTGGTCTAAAGCACAGACTTTTAGCATTTTTTTGTTTTCTGCATCGTTTGCTATTTCACATGTATCTGCAAACGTATGGGCCCTGTCCTACAAAACCTGCTGTTTGTCACAAGGCCAACACTTCCATCGCAGCCTAACAGTACTTCAGTAATGCAGGGGCACGTAAAGAACACAACTCAGGCCCCTTGGATTTTTGTCCTTCTGTTTACTTGCTGCTGTTCAGATATAACAGAGATTTGTCTCCTCAAGTCAGCATGTATTTCCTCCTGCACTCTACTGATGCAGAGGAACCCTATTCCTGTATTTTAACTGGACTGTTCCACATTTTAACTGAACAGTGTGTAGCATATAATATTGTCTCACCATTACTGTGGTTGCATGGCTGTATCCCACTTACAGAGCAGAACAAGTGAAAAGAGCTGGAAGCACAGTAACTATATTCCTATATTTCCAATGACATGCGTTTATCCTATAAGCGAATGCCCAGCCAAAACAATGTTGCTTTGAGGTCTCACAACTGGGAAGAATATTCCCTCCTTCTTTTTTTTTTATTTTAAGCAAATTGTATGTAACAGTAATGCTGTGATACAAAAGGCCCTGCAGAGAAACCACTTGCTTTTAAATTTATTGGATCAGAGGCAGCCACGACAGTCAGAAATAAAAGCTGCCTGTTCTATTGTATGCCTCAATTCCAGGACCAGAAGCAGAATTTGCTTGAAGCAACACTATGCTCTAGCTGCTTCTTTTTAGAAGTAAATACAAAAAAAAATAAAACAAAAAAACAGTCAATCATTTTGATTTTATGTTTCCTAAAATATTAATACAAGTTGTTAACAAAACAGAAGTGCATACAATAGACAAAGTAAAATTATAATGCACTTTGAATGCCATATCCTCAGCTGGTATAAATCAGTACCATCCCATACATGGAGTGTCAAAAATTTCAGACCACTCAATTACTTGAAAGGACAACTAATCTACCAAATCAGCACCTCCACTCTAACAATGAGACAAGGACATTCTGACACAGCATTAATGGTTATTTTAATGAATGACTAGAGATCTCATACAGAGGATGGTAAAATGGAATCAAAGTAATTTAGGGTGAAAGATGTCTCTGAAGGTTGCCAAGCCCAGCCTCCTGCTAGAAGCAGTACTGTCACCAAGACCAGATTAAGTCAGCCATTACTTTGGCCATGTCTTTAAAAAAAAATGAAGGACACAGATTCCACAAACTCTCCAAACGACCATGGCTATTCCATGCTTCCAGCTTAGGAATGTATAACAACCTCTGGGAAAGGGAAGGGAAGGGAAGGGAAGGGAAGGGAAGGGAAGGGAAGGGAAGGGAAGGGAAGGGAAGGGAAGGGAAGGGAAGGGAAGGGAAGGGAAGGGAAGGGAAGGGAAGGGAAGGAAAGGAAAGGAAAGGAAAGGAAAGGAAAGGAAAGGAAAGGAAAGGAAAGGAAAGGAAAGGAAAGGGATAACTGTCAAGGTTTCTCAGTAGCACTGACAGCGCTGAGACTCATACTCTCAGAGGTGACTGGAACCAGTCAGTAGTAATGTTGCCACAGAAAAAAGAGGAAAAAAAAAGCAAGAATTGAAGTGCAGATTATGGAAGACATCCTCCAGGATAGAACTGCTCCTCCAGCTGCTAAAGGCAGTGGTTATTTCTTTTGGACGTATTTTTCTTTTGGCCTGAAGATCTTTTTGTATTCCAGTAACTGTCTTCTCATACATTCTAACACTATTGCTCAGCAAAAGAGGTAATATATTGCAGGCCTGGCTTTCCAGTGCTCTGGCATACACAATGAAATCCTCACTATTTTGTTATAGACATCTACTCATTTTGCTGATGTTTACAGTTAGTCCCAGGAGCAGGACAATACTTTGCTGTACGTAACCTTTATAAACAGTGCCATCTGCTCATATTCACAAACTGTGGTGGACTAGGGTTGAGTGAAACTATTTCCACTGATTTGAATGAACTTTGAATTAGATCAATTAAAAATCTTTTTGCCTGTTGTGATAGGTTGACCCTGGCTGGGTGCCTGGTGCCCATCAAAGTCACTCTATCACTCCTCTCCTCATCTGGACAACAGAGAGAAAAATGTAACAACAGGCTTATGAGTCAAAAACAGTAAGATCAGTAAGATCACAAGCAAAATTGACTTGACTTCGGGAAAATTAATTCCATTTTATTCCCAATCAAAATCACAGTAGGTAATGAGAAAATAAAAACTAGATCTTCAAACACTTTCCCCTTACCCCTCCCTTCTTCCTGAGCTCAGCTTCCCTCCTGATTTCTCCACCTCCTCCCCACAGCAGTGCAGGGTGACTACAAATGCGGGTTGCGATCAGTTCAACACAGATGGTCTCTGCCTCTCCTTCCTCCTCAGCAGGAGGACTCCTCACATGTCCCCAGCATGCTCCAGCATGGGGTCCCTCACACAGGATGCCTGTAGTATGTTTTTTAGCTCATGACTAAAATGAAGCTGGAATGACATTTAGCTCATGCCAAAGCTCTTTGAGAGTGTCTCACACTCACTTATGAGACATCCATGCCCCCAGCATAGCAGGTGCCTGGAATAGATTTAATAGTAACAGAGATAAAACAAAACTCAAGTCTAGCTTCTTTCAAACTGGAAGTATTGGAAGAAAAAAAATAATATGGACATGTTCCAGCCTTTATGCTCTAGCTTTCAAGTCCTTACCTCAAGCGAAAGACAGGTTCATCCATAAAGTAGTTCTAATTCTAAAGCATCTGTTTGCTACACTGCCCAGTAAATGAGAGGGTTTCCTAGTACTCTTGCCAAAGGAATATAGATTATAGAGAAGAAACAAAGGATGATGGTCTGAGAGGAGGACAGGCAAGATGCAGGCTGATTTTTAAAACTAAGTGCTTTCAACATCCAAATGGAGATCTCCTACTTCAGTTTCCTATCGTCTACAAGTTTCCTATTTCAGAGGCCACTTACATTTTCTTTTAAGCACTGACCAGAAAAACAAACAAACAAACAAACAGAACCCCAGAAACTGAAACTTTGACTCTCAGTAGCTACTCTGAAGAGAAAATATCAAACTCTGGCTCATAATTCAGGTGCCTGGGTCCTAGAGTTCAGATTACCCCCCTGCTTAACTTTTCCCCTTGCCTAACTTGAAGCGGCACCATGCCAAGCATGCAGGTTTCTTATACTTCCCTGACAAGTTGCTGATGTTTTCTCACCATCACCATTTAATCTGTATTTAATAACCTGGAAAGGAGCAAGGTCACAGAATGGCTGAATGTTGCACAGATATTATCCTAAAATGTTGGGGGCAGAGGAGCTTGAAAACAAAAAAGAACTTGCTATTCCCAACACTGCCAGCATGGATCACAAAGTCACACCAAAATTTAGAACAACAAAGCACAGTTGGCAATAATTTCTTATAACAGTTTCAAGACTTTGGAGGCCACGTGTCAGGGCTGAGCCACCCTTCAAAGTCACAGAGAGAAATGCAGCATGTTTCTGGATTTTGTAGCTCCTATAAAAATGCTGTTTCTCCCTCTTTTCCTTACAAAGAGAAACGTTTCAAACGTAAATAAACTCAGAAGTACCCTTGATTATTGCTCCTCCTGCTGAGAAATAATTTTAAATGTTGACTTTAGTCTTATTCTAGCTTGTTATGTTGTAGTGTAAGGATAGAAAGCCATACAAATGACCCCTCAGGCCATGCTAGAAGCAGTGGTGAAGCAGTCTCCTGGAGGTCACTGCATTCCTTCCTGGTGCCACAGTATCAGTTAAGGAACTGCTTCCATTAAAGACTTCAGGACAAATATGCCTGAATAGCTCTAATTATGGTTCCTTGTACTACATAATCTCTCCAGCCACAGCAATATGAGGAAAATCTTAGTATATGTAGGTGGAAAGCTTTTTTTCTGCACATATGCTTGGATGAGTGTACGGTGAGGTGGACTGAGAGCTGGCTGAATGACAGAGCCCAGAGGGTGGTGATCAATGGCACTGAATCGAGTTGGAGGCCTGTGGCCACTGGAGTTCCCCAGGGATCCGTTATGGGCCAGTCTTGTTCAACATCTTCATCAACAATCTGGATGAGGGGACAGAGTGTACCCTCAGCAAGTTTGCTGATGACACCAAACTGGGATGACTGGCTGACTCCCCAGAAGGCTGTGCTGCCATTCAGTGGGATCTTTGAACCGGCTTGCGAGTTGGGCAGAGGGGAACCTCATGAGGTTCAACAAGGGCAAGTGCAGAGTCCTGCATCTTGGAAGGAACAACCCCATGCACCAGTACAGGCTGGGGGTTGACCTGCTGGAGAGCAGCTCAGCAGAGAGGGACCTGGAAGTCCTGATTCATAATAAGCTAAACATGAGCCAGCAATGTGCCCTCGTGGCCAAGAAGGCCAATGGCATCCTGGGATCCTGCTGAGGCCTCATCTGGAGTCTTGTGTCCTATTCTGGGCTCCTCAGCACAAAAGGGACAGAGAACTTCTAGAGAGAGTCCAGTGGAAGGCTACAAAGTTGATTAAGGAACTGGAGCATCCCTCTGACAAGGAAAGGCTGCGAGACCTGGGGCTGTTTGTCCTGGAGAAGGCTGAGAGGAGATCCTATCAACACTTAAAAATACCTAAAGGGTGGGTGTTGAGAGGATGGCATGAGTCTTTTTGCTGTAGTGTCCAGTGACAGGAGAAGTGATAGTGGGCACAAGCTGCAACAAAGGAAGTTCCAGTTGAACGTGAGGAGAAACTTCACTTCTTTGCTGTGAAGGTGACACAAAGCCATGGCACAGGCTGCCCAGGGACGTTGTGGAGTCTCCTTCTGTGGAGATTTCCAAACCCACCTGTGCACGTTTCTGTGTGACCCAATCTAGGTGGACCTGCTTTAGTAGGGGGGTTGGACTAGATGGTCTCTAGAGGTCCCTTCCAACCCCAACCATTCTGTGATACGAATACATCACAGCTCTGACCCTGCCTTCACAACTGTAAGAATTCCCTGGGTCAAAATTTTCTGAGGTTGTGAATAAACTGGAAAGTCACAGTAACTAGTGATGCTGAGCACTGGAACAGATTGCTTGTGGAGATCTCTGCATGTGCTCAGAAAATATTTCTCAGATATATCTCAGATAAAGGTCATTCTTTTTGAGGCAGAAGTGCAGAGTTGATGGCATCTGAGTTCATTTCTTACCCTAGTATCTCATTTTTTGTTAATGATTTTCTCTTTTGTGGGGTCTTTGAAGTATATTTAATTCCTTCCTTTGGAACAGTCAATAGACCCAAAGATTTATCTTTCTGTATTGCATATCTGGCCCTTTTAGCATGCAAAATGTGTAACTCAGCATGAAAACTGCATGGGACAAACAATCTCATTCAGGAAGTATCTATGCAAAAATGAAGAAAGTTTTGGTTTTACTTTGCTAAATGTCTCTTTCTCTTGCAATAAAATGTTTCTACTGAGTTGTTTTGAATATGTGTGGTAAATTTCAATCATTTCTGGAAAACTGATGGTCTTGGAGTTGCCTCTACTTGCCTACATATTTTCAGAAAGTATGACTCATATAAACAACATTGTACAGTACTAGATGTGTATTCATTGTCTTTTCTTGGAAAAATTTTGAGGAAATAGAATATATGCAGTTAATACATTTTACTGTCTCCAGTTTTGTTTTTTGCTTTCATCCTTATGTATGCAAACTTCCTTGATCTTTTTCCCACTTCCTCATCTCCCTGACCTGCTGTTCTTTTTTCCACAACTGCAATGTCATTTTTAACCATTACTTTTCAAAGTTTGATGTCTTTGTAGTACAGTCTTTCTGCACTTGTGGTTTCATCTTTTTAAAACTCCTTTTTACAATTCTTATTATAGCAAAGTGATTAGTTTTGGTCAGCAGTATGTGGGTTGTTGGGTTTTTTTTTCCCCTAATTTTTAATATATTATAAGTGATGCAATGAAATAATTTTTAAAGCATTGTCTAGTCTGTGTTACCATTCCATCTACCTTGTAGCTTATTTTCTCTTCCACTTTGAGGAGAAAAGCCACAATTACTTTTAGGCGAATGTTTTGCATTGATGGTGTTCAGTGAGCAAGGGCTACCATTAAAAGTGAGATGTGAGTTGAAGCAGCACATGAAAGTACTGCACACTGGTGGGTTTATTAAGCTGAGGCCATGCCCTGGAGTTATTGCTGCTTCTGAGGACAACAGCATGATCAGGGGAGTCAAATGAAACAATCCTACTATTGGAAAGTGGGTAGAATCCTCTTTGGAAGCCTTTCTCTTGGACCTCTGCCTTCTTTCTTTGGCCTGTACTACCTTTAGCAACTATAGCATCTGGAAGATACACAAGATAAAGCCAAACTATATTATTATTATTATATAATTTTGGTTTTTTGATTGTTGCCCCTACAACCTCCCATAAAGTTATGACTTGACAGTAAAAAGAGAAATCGAGTATGTATCGGTTTTTTGAGTAACCATTTTTAATTGTTTTATGTGATTTATTTTCCTTAGTTTTTCAGAATTTATTCATTCAAATGTTTCAGCTGAAATGCACATATAGGTATTTTCAGTAGGGCTTTTCAACGTGGCAAATTTTGAATGTGTGTTTATTTTCTCCTGCACTCACTTTGCTAGCTCTTTCAGTGAAAGAATTTTGGTTTTTATTGCTCTTGATAGCAGAGGAAAGGCATATAGACAGACATTCTGATATAGAGATATCTGATGTAGGATTAAGAGTTTCAGGTGCCATAATAATAATACAACTATGAATAGTTAGGAAGTAATCCTCTCAAAATTTCTATTCATAGAATCATAGAATGGCAGGGTTGGAAGGGACCTCTAGAGATCATCTAGTTCAACACCCCTGCAGAAGCAGGTTCACCTAGATCAGGTCGCATAGGAACGTGTCCAGACAGGTCTTGAAGACCTCCAAGGAAGGAGACTCCACAACCCCTCTGGGCAGCCTGTGCCAGGGCTCTGTCACTCTCACAGTAAAATAGGGTTTTTTTCTTATATTTAAGTGGAACTTTTTGTGTTGCAGCTTCATCCCATTACCCCTTGTCCTGTTGCTAGCTACCATAGAAAAAAAGGATGCCTCAACCTCCTGACACCCACCATTTAGATATTTGTAAATGTTAGTAAGATCTCCCCTCAGTCTCCTCTTCTCCAGACTAAACAGCTCCAGTTCCCAGAGCCTTTCCTCTTATGAAAGATGTTCAAGTCCCCTGATCATCTTGGTGGCCCTGTGCTGGACTCCCTCCAGAAGTTCTGTATATCTCTTGAGCTGAGGAGCCCAGAACTGGACACAGGACTCCAGATGAGGCCTCAGCAGGGCAGAGTAGAGGGGAAGCAGAACCTCCCTTGACCTGCTGGCCACATTCTTCTTGATACATCCCAGGACGCCACTGGCCTTCTTGGCCACAAGGGCCCTTGATCACCAGGGCACATTGCTGGCTGATGGTCAGTTTATTATCAACTAGGACCAAGGGAAGGTCTTCCTTTCTCCAGACTTTCTCTTTAAGGGACTGGGATTCCTGACGGTTGTCTCTAGCAGTAAAGACCAAAGTAAAGAAAGCATTCAGTAGCTCCACCTTTTCTGTATCCTCTGTCATCACATCTCAGTATACATGACTTTCCTGGTTCTGCAGTCATTTCTAGCCAAGTAGTGCAGAGCTGGTCTGAAACTTCCTCAGCAACACACTGCTGTTCAGGGAATTTTTTCTGTTTTGTGTTTTAAGGTGGCACACAATTACCTGGCTTTCAAAAAGCAACCAATAAATGTTAACAAAATCAGGAAAAAAAAATGTTTTGCCAGGAAAAAATATTTTCCTGAGAGTATGAAACTACTGTGAAAACATCTGTGCCAGGCTGATCTGTAAAACCCAGAGATCTCTTGTGGCGATGATGGTACCACAATGCATGGAACTTCCAACGTGGGTTCCTGGTTTGAAGAGCCTGATAGGCATAGCACAGCCTATTGGAATTCATTGCTCCCAGAAATCAAATTATTTTAGACAGAGGTAGGAGGAAACTCCTTTCTTAGGTCCAAATTACCTGTCTATCTGGGAATGTGACCTAGCTTCTCAATGCTGAACCAAAAAGACAGGCGAGTATCCAAACCTATCCTTAGAAAGGAGTCTTTTCAGTCCTTCTAATTTTTATCATCCCTGCTGCTTCTTCCCTGTACAGACATTCTGACAAGAGAGGAGGAACAAACAGTATAAACAAACATGACAAAATAATAAGAACAGCATTGCCAGCTCCAGCAAATACACACCTTATCCCAGACCTTACTGCAAAAGTTCCAGCTGGGTCACATCACAGGGTCTCATTAAAATTATTACCACTCCTAAACATTTTTCCCTGCTTTGGTTTGATCAAATTACAAGTAGCTTTCCAACTGTAGCTGGGGAAAGCATCTGTTCCCAAATCTCAATATTCAGTACTGAGCTCTGGGTCCAAATGGAGCTGAAGGATATCTTCTCTCCCAAAGATCAGGGCTAAGAGCTATTTGTGAGCTAAAATTCACTGCAAATAATAAAAGTCAGCTGCTCCCATCTCTGGCTGAGCTTACTTATATATCCCTCTGGGGTTTTTCATATCTACGTTCTGCTACAGGTACCGATGGCACATGCTGATGTCTCCTGGTGCTGAAGCTTCTAGCATTGCATTGTGTTTCAGTTTCAGGAGACTTTGTCCAGTTTAGTTCTAACATCCAATAATTTTGTGTCCATGAGTTTCATGACTGCCTGTAGTGTCTCTGCTCTTGCTACTGCAGTGGCTTATCCTCTTTCCAGACCTTGTAAGTATTTTCCAGAGTTCTTGAGGAAAGGAAAGGTAAGAAAGTGAGAAAGAAGAATCACACTGAAACAAGCACTACCATTGCATGTTCTGCAAGTTCTGAATGACAGAGCTTTCTCCATCTCCACCTCTCCTGAAATAAGTGGGTGGTAGATGCTCTAATCTAACACTGGAGATTTTTTTAAGTCCTTACTTTGACCTGTTGCTGGGTGTTATCTTCTCAGGTGGTGAGGAAATAGGATTGCACCCAACCAGTGGAATAGGGCACAGCAGGAAACATGGAAGCTAAGTGTCTTGTCATTGTCAAGTTATTTTTGACCCTAAGAGCAATTGTAAAGCACAATCTAAGAGGTAAGTCAACCAAACTTGCTAAACTACAGCTCTCCTGTCTGCCATTAGTGAAGGCAAGCAGGGATATCTAAGCAAATGGGTTAATATCATTCTAATCATTCTAATACAGTGACTCAATATGACTGAGGTCCTTAAATATGACTGCTTTGACTAATGAGTACTTAACATTTAATTATAGTATTCAAAGCAAGACACATCACACAGGAAGGTCAGTACTATTTTGTATGTGTGAAAGCTGGAGAAAGGAAATTACATAAATAGGGTGAATAAGGCCACACAGGTGAGTCAATCACAGGCAGTGATGCAAAACCCAGGCTTTCTATCTAAGACATGCTGTCATGGATTGTCCTGCATCTCAGCCAACATTAGCAGAGGATATGTTTTATATTTCTTTGCATCTCCTCCATTTATCAGATATCATAGAATCATAGAATAGTAGGGTTGGAAGGGACCTCTAGAGATCATCTAGTTCAACCCCCTGCAGAAGCAGCTCCACCTAGATCAGGTCGCNGTGGCCCTGTGCTGGACTCCCTCCAGAAGTTCTGTATATCTCTTGAGCTGAGGAGCCCAGAACTGGACACAGGACTCCAGATGAGGCCTCAGCAGGGCAGAGTAGAGGGGAAGCAGAACCTCCCTTGACCTGCTGGCCACATTCTTCTTGATGCATCCCAGGATGCCTTTGGCCTTCTTGATGCCTGCATTGGCCTATATTGATGCCTGCACAGAAAAGCCAGTGGTGAATCATCTTCCTGTGCTGGGACCCCACACTGTGCATCTCTCCCTCACTTGGAGAAAGCTAACTTGTGCAAATCTAGTTTTTCAAGTAGATTTTAGAGAACAATTGAATTATGTTACCTAAATTTTCATGTCTATTTTTTTTTTTAAGTTAGGGATCGCTTTTAGAATATGAAAAGCTTATCTTAATAACGAACAAAGAATGTCAATTTATATTAGCTGAATTAGTGGCCTAAGGGCTGCATTATATCACTGGTTTTGCAGTGTGTAGTATTCATCAAGAACAAATTGATCCATGGCATAAATATCCAGCAAAGAAAAATCACATACTTTGACTATAAGTGGCATGAACAGGTAGCAGCTGTATCAAGAATTTGCTGCCAATAGCTTTTATAATTGCAGGGAAATCCCAGATTCAGTAGAAGGTTTCTTTCCTTATCAGAGGACTTTGGAAATGTTACTACATTTAACGTCAGACAATACAAATACTATTTCTTAGTCTTCTGGAAAATTTTTTTAAATGCAGTTCTCTTTGTCTTTACCAACTGCTGAAAGAAATTTGGCATAACCCCATTTTGTTGTGTATAGCCTGCAAACAATGCGGATTGTAAAATGAGTAAGGCAAAAACTCAATTTCAATTGCAGGCTGGGATTCCCCTATACTTTTACAGGGAAACTTGGTTGATAACTGTGTTTGCTGTTGGGTGAGGCGTGGAGACCAAGCCCATTGTATTTAACTTTTGAATACCAGAATATCACGGGAGCTATAAAGCCAAGCCATTAAAACAAAGAAGGAAAAATAAATAATACATAATAAAAGCTTGGTTGTTACTTTGCCATCACTCAACCCACAACTGTATATTTTCATGCTATTCAAATCTTCATGTAATACTTGCATAAACTTGCAGTGTTCTTTTCTTTTTCCCTTTCCTGTGCTTTGTGGTTAGTAATGAAACCTGGATATTGCCTTATACAAGGCAATGCAAGTATGTCTTGCTGCATACTCATGGTAAAACTAAGTTGTTCATAAAGCTGTAATAAGATCCAAAATCTAAATGGTGAGAAGGGTTTTTAAGTCACATACCTCAAAACAGTTATGTCACTATTTCCTCTCTTAAGTACAACCAACGCTTTACTTAGGTAAGGAGTATCCAAGGAGGTAAAAAATTCTTAGAAATATTCAAGGGATGTAGCCATCTTAAATCTAGTCTGCTGCTCAAACTCAAGATTTCCGGTTATTAAGCCTTCTCAAAACCTTCTGACAATATTCTCCTACTGTTTTATGAAGAACCACACAACCTCAGGACTGACTCTGCAGAAAACTGCTACACAAAGCTACAGAAACATTTCATAAAGAAAAAAAAAATCCATAATACTCACTTGTAGTGACAGCAGCTACAGGAAAACTTCTGATGGTTTTTAAATTATCATGTGTCATTATCACATTAAACAAATTGCTAGGAAAAAAAATAAGCATTGATTCTCTGCTTTGTGATCTGATGTGCTATTGCAGAAGACAGCACACATATATTGCACATAGACAAAGACAAATTGTAACCGCTCATTCGTGTCCCTATGAAGACCATTGAGTTGTAAATTATGGAACAGATAAATTGCTCCCTTTTGAAGTAACTCAGGTAGGAATGGGTTACTTCAAAGAAAAAAGAAGGAGGAGCTTTCTCTGACAAGCTAGTCATGAGATTCTAGAGTTCATGTAGCTAAAATGCCCTGCACTAGATTGAAAATACTATGCTGGCAGTAATTTGCCCTCTTGAGATCAATATTGTTCCCAGTGAGAAAACACATGCGTGTTAAAAAGTGATTAAGGCATTCAAGATTCTCCTGAATACCACTAGCACAAATATCACAGAGAACATGAATTGAATCCTATATTTAACATCACAAATTATTAAGTGATTCAATTATGGTGCAAACAGCCTATTTCCCCTGCAAATTAAAATAAAACACACCTTTCTCAGTTACCCAGCCCTCATTACTGGAAAAGTTGTAAGGCAAATTCTCAACGGCAAAGAAGGGACCTGGCCTACCAAATCTCAGGCACTTAGTGAACCACTCTTCATAACACACATAACTAAGGATGACAGGGAAAGATGTCTTTTAAAGTCTCCAGAGGTAAATCCTGTCCCCTGGACGAAATCACACCAAGAATCTTGATACTGTTTTTTACATGCCGAGTCTGACAGTCATACACACTTTGAAGGGATAAATTAGCACTCTTTAACCAAGGAGTATAAATTATTTAAAAATAAAATGTGTGTTTGCATCCATAAATGTAAGTACATACAAATTCTTGAAAAGTGCTCAGGTGCATCTAGAGATTAATCTTTTATGACTATATTTTATTATGCTAAAAACTATCTAAGTAGATAGAGACTACAGAATTTAAATGTGAGAACATTAAACAACTTTAAATACGGAGGGGGAGGTGTCCCTCAACCTGGCATTTTATAAGCATCTTCATTCCTGGTATTTTTTAGGATGCACATATAAAACATAGAAGAAATTGCTGTAATGGGTACTACCTTAATATCTGGGTAGTACCATTACACTTGGACAGTGTTTAGTATGTCTTATTGCCTGTCCTAAACACTGACAACTTCAAGCAGAAGTCTGCACAGAAAGCCAGATTTTCTCAGTCAATACCACTTCTCTGTTGCAAGTACATAGCTGTCATCCTCTGCTAAAACTTAAAATCAGACTCCTATTACTTTATCCTTTTTTAATTGATCTTTCAATTTACTGTACTGTTCCAATTTCAGCGTGCAAACAGAAGCAGAGTATCTCCATGCTGCCCCTTTGTGGGGATGTTTGGAAGCATACAACAGTCAAAGTTCTGAAGAGATAGCATGATTCACACTCCACTGCTATGCACACACAGAAGTCATTAAATTTAATACTGCAGTTATATTCATCTCACAAAACGAAAAACAGGTTTTACTCTCTCAAGCTTAATTAATTTATTCACAGGAAAGTGTTCCATTTCTAACATAATTAGCACTCATCTCACTCATCTCTTTGGTATCACTGCTGTTTTAAAAACTGACTATCCAAAGTAATGTGTATGGAATAATATTTTTTTTTCCAAATACAAAAGACAGGTTAAAAACAGCATTTGGAAATAGTGTAGGATATGTTTTCTTACTCCCTAACAGCCATCTTTCCCACCTTGGATAAGTGAATATTCAGGACAGTTGTGATATTTTTCCATTTTTGCTTTCTGGCTTTTCTTACAAGTATTTTGGCAGCATACAACTACTACATTAATACATATCAAATAGAAACAAGTAAGAGATTACCTGAGAACACAAAAGTCCACATTCTTCAATCCTGGGAATAATCTGGCAATCAGAATTCCAAAAGAGGATTATGAGGAGAATCTGAACTTGAATACTTGTCATCCTAAACTGAAGGAAAAAAAAAATTAAAAAAAAAAAAAAAAGGCAAAACCTCAGAGGAATCCTTCTACTCTGACAATTCTTCCTCTCATGCCAAAACTTTAATGTGAATTTTAGTCCCTCCCACACTAGAACATGAACTCTAGAATCTCATGACTAGCTTGTCACCTTTGAGCTCCTCCTCCTAAAAGGCAGAAAATTGTTATTTGTGGGAAATATCAAGCATGTTTGACTCATTTCCTATGCTCTGTAGTGAAAAAAAAGGAAACATAGATTATTGACAATCACAAGTAAAAGTTCTTTCCTTCTGAATTTCATCAGTTTTAGCAAATTTCTTTTCTGTAAATGACATATATAACTGGGAATTTTGTTTCTAGAGTAATGTACCAGGCAGGTTTACTGGACTCCAAATGCATTTTTATATCTACTAATTTTCTGGTTTTCAAATGTATGGAATAAAATAGCTTTTCTGAGGTAAGTAGCCTTGGCAGACTGCTTTCTCGGTTTTCTTCAGAAGGAAAACCAGATTCTTTTACCCTAGAAATCTGCCTTGAACTTATTTCACTTATTAATTAATTATATCACAGAAGCCTGTTATTCCATAGCCCATCTCCAGGTTTGGGTTTTGGAACACACTGGGGAAGAATGTACGCTTTGCCAAAGAAGCTGAGCACTACTCGCCCTGAAAGCAGGATATGAGTGAGTCACAACACCTCGATAGCTGTTAGCATCACAAATGCCCAGGAATGCCTGATTGCTACCCTGTATAGTCCCACTGCCCATCATGAGGAACAAGATTCAAAAATCACAGTCTGGTTCCTATGGAGGCTCTATGTGCTATGCTCGTAGGGGGAATACAGTTATTCCTGCAAAGGGAGGGTTTGCTCACAACTAAGAGATATCTTTGAGTAAGACAGTGCCAGAACCAGAGTCTTCAGTGCTCTTGCAAAATCTTTTACCTCAGTTCAAGTAGGGAATGTCCAATTAGCACCATCTGCTAGGATCTGGCTTTACCAATATTTTTTTGTAATAAATAGGCAGAAGACACCATCTACTCTGACAATGCAGCTGCTACACTTGTATTTTAGATACTTTCATCTGAATCCATTTTTTAAAATTTTCCAATAAGATTCTATTTTTGGAAGAGAAAGAGCAATGTCAATTCACACTGCAGCCCATGGAGAGGGAGGAACAAAAAGAGATGATCACTGTGTACTAATCATACTCCCTGCCCCCGCCATCCTCCCTGTACCACTTAGGGTTGGGTAGATGAATCAGGACTGAGCGAATGAAGTTCAGCTTGAGCCAGGAAGAGAGCCTGGGATGTGGGCAGGGGTGATGGATAGAGAAGCCATCCTGAAGCTCCAGGGATCTGTGAACGTCCATGTGAACAGAATGAATGGTGCACGTGTGAATGGACTGAACAGGATGAGGGGACTGGGTTGTCTGCATTTACATTTGTCCCGACAGTACTATATGTGGGTGCTGTTGAAGGCAGTGCCTCTTCATGGCAGTGTTCTCTGTGTCTCTGAGATGCACATTCAGCCTTGCTGCTGGTTGAACCTGCAGACAGAAAAGCAGCAGCTGCATCCATCAGCCTGGGAGAGAGACCTCCACACCTCAAGACAGCCCAGGCTGGGCTTCAGCAGCCAGGCTGGAGGTACCCCCAACCCCCAGAGCTGCTGGAGGGGCAGCCCCTCATAACACATCCCTTAATAGGCATTTAGCACCTTCAATAGTTTGAATTGGTATGGATATAAATTTCTACATTAATTTCTTTACTTAATAAGGGATCACTAGCTGGTGTTGTTTTTTTCATCCCCATAGAATCTCTTAACTGTTACCATTCCCTTCCATACAGATCTGTATAGAAACAGCCTCAGGCATCAGCCTGGTAAATCATGTTGAGCAACTCTTGCAGCTGAAGGGACAGTGCTGCTCTTCACCTGCACCTTCCCAGCAGCGCTAGTCTGACACTTCGGTAAGATAATTGAACTCTTTTAAAAAGACTGCAAAAAAGCACAACTGCCTGTATGTATCTTTCCATACATAGAAAATTGGTTACAAATTACTGACTCATAGATCTATCATCATGTGTGCCAGGCAGCAATGCTCGGATTTTGCACTATTACTGCTGCTAAATATTTAGGAGTTTGTCTAAAATATTGTAAGTTAGTTGTTGGTGACCAATGATCTTCTTCAACATCATTTTATTCAAGGCCTGCACAGTTTATTATTTTAATAAAAATCAAAACAAAACAATCCAGAAATAAACAAACCCTGGCTTTTTGTGTTGGTTTGGGGTTTTTTTTAAAGACTGAGTGCTCTGAATAATTTCGGATGTATGGACAGAACACAATTTACCACTTATCACCTTGTTGTCCATCTTTTATATTTCTGTGTTTGCAATATAGCTGAGCAAAATGAGCAGCAGCATTTACTTATTTCATCCCACTTGAAAATGTTTCCAGACACAGTTATTCTGCAAGAAGTCATAAAACCTCATTTCAGTTGGATTCTACTTAAAATTCAGCTTGAACATACTTGTTATAGATGCACAGTATATATAAGTCATCACCATCCAAGTATAAGTGAGTGCTCTCAGACTCTCAGTGGCTGTAGCTGCTTAAGCTACAATTTAGATCCTTTTTCCTCGGAAAGGAATATGAAGTTTGATAATAGAGCTCTCCCTATAGGGCACAGAGAGTATCGAGAGCTCAAGAAAAGGGCTGAGAATTGCAAGCATCCTGAGCAGAACTGCCTAATGCTAGACTATTAGGAAATGCTAAAAAGAAGCCATGCTTAAATCCTTAGCTGCCTCAAGATTTCGTGACTGCAAATGCCACAGTTCCTCTCTGAAGAGGCAATTACACCATCTCTTAAGGTACTTAAACACTGGAGCACTGGCACAGGCTGCCCAAGGAGGTTGTGGAGTTTCCTTCTCTGGAGGTTTTCAAAATGCCTGGACATGTTCCTGTGCACCCTGATCAAGGTGAACCTGCTTTAGCAGAGGGTTGGACTGGATAATCTCCCTTCCAATCCCTACCATTCTGTGATTTAAACCCTTGAAAATTGCTAAGCATATCAATATGAGTCTGGAAAGAGTTTTACACAGTATTTCTATAGAAAGCCACAGAAAGGATGAACTAGCGCACTTAGTCGTAAGATGTTTTTCTGTGGAATATTAGATGGTCTTTATAACATGCCTTAAGTGCTCTGGCATATGGAGCATTCAGTCTGGAGTGCAGAGCAGTCAGAGCTCACAGAGGACATGTTCACCTTTGTAGATACACAACACCCAGATTATTCACATATAGGTACACCTTTATAAAGACAGACCAAATCTGGGCTGCACACTAATCCCACCTGCCTTTGAGCCATACAACATTACAGTGCTCAACAGGAAAGATCTCAAGGCACTCATCAAACCATAAAAAGCCTAATGATTCTCTCATACAGCCAGTTTGTGGAAAGTGGTAAACTGCAGCAGCTATGTGTGCCAAGTTAGTTCAAAGTATCTCCAAACACAGATAAAACTGATTTTGCTGCCCTGAGTATGAGGAACCATGGCGATGTCAAAACTTTTGCCAGACTGGTTTCTAACTCTTCAGCTGCTTGAGGGCAGAGAAAATAATCCCTGTGGTGGAAGGAACTACCATTATCTGCAAGCAAGCAGTCTGAATAGAGCAAAACATTTAGAGAAGGCAAAGATGGCATGCTATGGTGTCGTGGTTTCGGCCCATCAGGGAACAAAAGACCACGATTAGCCTCAAGTACTGAAGACTTAAGGATTGCTAAAGGGCAGGGAGAGCTTAATTGCCGCTTAAGGTGCAGGACAAAACAGAGCAGGCTACTCAGCTTGGGGAAGAAAAACCAGATGACCTGGAATGAGAAAAAGACTTAAAGGCAAGTTCTTAAGAAGAAATTTCCCTAATATGTACTGCAATGCATGTAATTTATCATTTTTTTCACCAGACAACAGCTACGAGTGCAACCCGGTACTTGAAATATTTTGTTCCTTTGATTTTAGCAATAAAAAAAAATATTATTTTCTGATTTGTTTTTCTGCTATGCCCACAATATTTTTAAATCATGACTTCTTAAAAGAAGAATGATGAAGATCGAATTCAATGCAATCACTGAGTTATCTTTACCTAAAGCATCGTAGCACATATAGAATTCACACCACTAGAAAGAACACATGCTGAAACCTCTTGTCCTGCACACTTATTCTCGACTGTGTGAAGACCTCATCTGCCAATACACCTTGGTGGCACAAGGTAAGGTTTAAATACTATACTCTCCCCTGTGTACACAGTCATGAGTGACAATAAACAGACCAAATTGTCTCTATGGAGAACAATGTTATACCCATGATGCTCATTGAAAATGCATTGACAACATTTTCTTGGATTATTTAGCACAAGGTCTGCTTCTTTATGATGATCATTTGGTTTTTTTTCACATCAGTTTTTGGTAAGCTCCTTTGGATTCTCTTGTACTCCACAGCACGTCTATGAGTAAGATCATGGCTCATCGTTAAAGTTCTGGTGCATCATTATTAAGGTAGATTACATTTTAGTGAGAAAGAGATACCCTGCGATTAGATACTACATCTATGGATCAGATTATCAATACAACAGGTTAACCCGCACAGGATGCTGCACACAAGGACACCAGCAGTTTCTATAACAGGAAGTAACCCTTCACCATCTGGAAGGACTGAAAATCAAAACTTGAGCTGAGGTAAGCAGGGCAGGATTTCAAATTTTAGACTGTATTAACACCATGCCCAAACAAGAAATAAAAATAAATGGAGTCACATAAAGAAAGGCGGCTGCTTCTCACCACGTTCTCCTTTCTCACCAAACCTAGGAAAAGTCTTTCCTTGGAAAGCATGGACCAGCAAATGACAGTGACATGGAAAAGCCTGGAAAGATGAGTAGCGTGGTAACTACCAATAAAGTGATGCTATACAGCCCTCAAAAAATGTCAAGTTCAAGATAGGGTTTGACAGCGTTGTAAGTGGCAACATTGCTGGCTTAAAATAACATCATATCTGCTGTCCTGTGCTGTAGCACCTCTATCCTTCAGTTGAACTGAGAGTTTGCAGCTACATAAACTGAATAAGGAAATGTAGCTCTAAAACTTCTTCAAATAATGATTTTGTGTGATTTCAGTAACCTGGGGGGTTTTAGGCAGATCACAGGTGTCCTGATGGAACTCGGTGTAGTAGCAGACAGTATGGAGTAGGTTGAAGTTTTCATGCTATCTGCTTCCTATTTCAACCTTGAACTTCAGTGTTTACACAAGGCACATAAATTCATTCTGATTTATTTTTATTGTCACCTGAATTATTTTACATACTATTTCTATATTTTATATTTATATTAAAATGTGTATGCAGTTTTTATAATATAAAAATCTTTTCATTATTATGTAAAATCAATCCAATTTTATGTAACATAATATAAATCAGATGTTGGAAAGAAAATAAAAATAAATGCAAAAACTTCAGGATGAACCGTATTGAAATAAATTAGACTCTTTCCATAGACTTCAATGGAAATTGGTAAATAAGCAGCAGAACACAAATAATTTAAACCAGGACTGCTGGCAAAGACTACATTTACTCAGAATTAAGCCTGAGTCAGTCAAGGCCTTTGTCTACAACAACAAGCTTCAGTGTAGTTGATATTAATCCTGGATAGCTGTTAAATTGTGAGCCTGGGAACAAGCAAGGATCGGTCACCATCCCTGCACTGTCAATAGGGGCCAGCAGGAAAGACAAGTCACATCCCACACAGACAACGTAGAGGTGTAGAGGCAGGAGGCACACTAGCAGCATGGAGTGAAAACAAGCAACGCTGGGGAAACCTCTAGCAACTGGGCCCCTGCAGAAGCACTTAGCCTCTTGTAGTTGACAGAAAACAGAGTTGGCAATACAGGAACACGTTCCCAAGTTCCTTCTGGATGCACTAAGTCTGAGGGTGAAAAGCACAAAACCGTGCAATTTAAAACAGCAAATCAAGCTATGCACACGGTATTTTCACACTCTTCCCTTCAAGGACAGACAGGCGGTAAGAATCCCTACAAACTCTGGATAATTGGGGTTTTGACTCCACGATTCACAATACGCAGAGGAGAAAAGAACAGGGCCTGTTTCAACCTAAACAGTCTGTCCTCTGTTTAAGCAAATGACCGCTACCAAATATCTATGTAAAAGGTGTTTCTTGGATTAGGAGCTACATCAGAGTTTTAAAACAGGGACAGCTAGGGGGAAAAAAAATTGTTTAAAAAAATCAGTATCAGTTTCATCTTTTTTTTTTAATCTTTACAAGACAAATAATTACAACCTGTACACTTAAAGAGGTTATAGCTTCTGAATGAATGAAACAGAATGGCTAAGTGGCAAATGTTAAAACAATACTCTGAGAAAAACTTCAGTAAGCATTATGAAAGGATATTTTCTATCTGTAGGCTTCTCCTGCCTTCAAAAAGGAAGTAAGAAAAACAATTTTTGCTTATATTTGATGGTCATAACTCGATATTAACAAAACACTGATTAAAAAGTCATTAGCCAATATAACCTGTTTTCATGAGCACTTCTTTCTTCATTGCTTAAAGCTAGCAAGCGTGGGTTTTCCTTCACTTGCATCCAATTCATCGTAACACATTCAGCTCTGACGTTGTTATTTCACTCAATGGCTGTTTTCTCTATAAATAGAGGAGCAGAAAAAACAGTTTATTGTGAAACAGCTCATTTTAGCATTAGACAGGTAACACCAGATAAGAGGAAATATAATCCAAATCTCATCTTTTGAAGATCCCTTATCTATGATACTGTTTTACATAAAATGGATGATAGTAACATTTTCTTCTGTCAGTTTCTCCCTGAGGGACTTCCCACTCAGTAACAAACAGAAATACTTCTAACATTTGAAAAAAACAGGAAATTATTATAAAGCCAAATCAGTTGCCAGGGCAGCCTGACCACTCAAGTTTCTGAAACTAATTTGGATTTTATTATTTTGATCTCAAGGATTTTCTTCAGAGACACAAGACCCAAATCACAAAACATGCAATTTTTTATTTGAGAAACTCCCTCAGCTGCAACTATAATTGACAGCGACCTGCATACAAACCAGCAGATTACATGTCTACAGTTGTAACTCCTGGTGTGGATTGTGTATAAGTCTACTTTTTCAAATATGGAATGGAGAAGAAAAGGGGCATATGACCAAGATAAAACAGAGGCAAGTAAAGTGATAGGAAGGGACAAAGGAAGTACTAACAAAAACACTGTTGACCTACCTCCAATGAGGCAGAGATCCAGTTCTGCATCCAGTTGTTATGAAGTCATATCCAAAATCTCAAAAGGCCACTAAGAGTTTGCAGAGTGCTACATTGGCTAAGTAAATCATCAGGAAACTATTCTTTTTTAATATATCAATAATGTTTTGCCAGTTTAATCAGATACTAGCCACTGCTAGTAAAAGGGATGAAGCCAGAGGAGACAACTCCTGTCAGTAGAGAGTTAGATCAGCTCATTCACCTTGTAAAAATCTCCCCTTTCAACTGCTGGAAACAAACAGTTGGAGAGATCTAAAAAACTCCCATCAACTTAAAACTGTCCACACAGAACATATACGTACATATAAAACACATATGCACAGTCCATTCCACACAAACATTTCTGAATACAAACAGGTCTTCATTCCTGTTGGGGGTAGGCAGTGTACTACTTCTTCCAGATCTCATATTCTAGTTGAGCATCTAAGGTATTTTAAGCCCAGGTTGCAACAGAACTACAGACATACTTCTTTTGTAACTATTACTAGCACATGTCATAGCGTAAAAAGAGTAGAGAGAAATGCCAAAGCTGTGACTTGATAAATTGGATCCTAACTACAGTTTTCCTCCTCACCTGTCTGTTCTTACAAGGCAAATTCTCACTGCTAAAAACAATAAAAAATATATATACCAATAGTCAACTATGTGTTCTTGCTTCTGGTGAGATGCTGCAAGAAATGTGCCTGCAGGAGCAGAGAGGATTAACAAATGGTTTTAAAACTGCAATTTCCCCCTTCTGCTTTCCTAGCTAAATTGGTAGTTGAGGAAGGATTCATGCACCAGGTGTATTCAATTCTATTTTTTTCTGAAGGTGTTTCAGTCAGATTTGTCTGTTTATCTTATCTAGGGCTATTGGGTTTTTTTTTCCTTTCAAGCTAGAGCTCTAAATTTTGGTATAAGCTAAAACAGTAGCTCATGGCAGTAATGGCAGGAAAGGGCACCCTCCACCTGGTTCAAAGTAGAAACCATTACAGCATGGCACATACACTGTTATCTTACCAAGCTGACCACAGAGAAGCATATGATTTTTGTCCCTTGAACAGGCTTTTCATCTGTGCTGTAGAAATGGATCATCTACCAGCACACCCTAATTAAAACTATAAGTTTTAAGATTTGTTCTGTGTCAAACACCAACAGACAAAAACACTTGGCAAAGAAGGGCTGATAGTAGCAGGGGCCACAGGCAGTGTTGCTTTGAATTACAAGAATATTCACCCACAAGTTGAGCTTTCTTCACCCACAGTGCAGCTTTCCCTGCCTGAGAAAGAATTTTTACGTCAGCAGCCAGCCCTGCATCAATTACAGTTTTAAATGTCTGGCTCTTACCTCCCTGATTTTCCTTCTTGCGTGGGATAAGAACCTTCAACCTCCAGGGCAGTATCCACCACGGGGCTCCCAGTTTAGCAGGTATATAGACATATTCCTGGCACCTGCTAGATTGTGCGGTCCCCACTGTGCTTAATAGGGCAGGAAGAGAGCCGGGGCCAAGTAGAAAGGCCAGAATGTTCATCTTCACTGGAAAGCAGAAGCTATGGCTTGTAGCTCTACGACAACTTTTTTATTCCAATCTATTCTTTACCCTTGTTAATCTAAGAGGACTAAAAAAAACTTCAAGTACTGTCATACATGTCAACTGTTATGAGGGTCAATTCAAGTTCTAAATTAACTATTCTATTTAGCCTATTTATTTTTCCTTTTTCTTTTTGATAAATGCTATTTTCTTCACCTCTTATTAAAATAATGATCTCTTGAAGATATAGATTCAGTTAAACAAAAGACAAGTGTCTTACAACATAAAAGAAAGCAAATTGTTCAAGATACATTCACACTATTCTATATATTGCTCTATCTTTTCGCTTTACAGTGATCCATGAAGAACTTCTCAGCCATCTACAGTCTTTGTTGTTTCAATCCATCCATTAGATTTAGAAAGCTATTTGAATGCTTATTTTTAGGTAGACCTGTCTCTATCTCTTTGTGATTTTCAAAACAGTAACTGAAAGCTAACTTCTTCTATTTATAAAAATGTTAAGATTGTAGCAAATATACCCTGTTGAGAGAATGTTCACATAAGTACCACCAGTAGAGGCATGAGAGTGGGCAATATTTAAGGAAACAGTAGTTGTAGATGGTAGTAATAGTTGTAGATGGATGTAGTGGTTGTAGATGTATTAGTCCAGACCAAAATCACACACTATTTGCAGTGAACAGAGAGGTCACTGTATCCATGCTCTCAATAAGCACTGCTCTGAACTTGAAAGGGTATTCTCTGTGTATTAAAATGTCATAATAATTGCCAGCTTTAAAAAGAAAAAATCAGAAGAAAACATGGCAGCTTATCTGAAAGAGTCCACATATCTGTCTCTTTGTACACATCTTTTATCTCTACTTGCCCTCATCAAAAGCAAAGAGGTAAACTTTGCAGCATGCTCTGAATAGATCATTTGGGTTGTTTCAGACTAAAAAAGAATGAACTTCAAAGTCTAGAAACTATAAAAAAATCAATACAACAATAAAAACAGAAATAGCATAAGAAACACTGCAGCTATCTCCCTAGTTACACCACAAAGCCTGTTAACACAGAAATTCTTACAGTATTCGAGATCTACATGATTGTACACATAATTCATCTTGGAGGAAAAGGCAACCTGTGTGGGGGAATATCCCTTGTTTAAGGGCAGCTAGGTTCTGTAAGTTTTAAAGGTAGTTAGGAAAATAAATAAATTGAAAACAATACACCTAAAGATAGATTTTCTCATGTGAAAAAAACTCTTTTAATATAAGTAATAGCTCCTGTCATTTGGCTAATTGCTTCTGTTTGTTATTTATTTTGTTTTGGCGAGTACATTTTGTGCTTGGCCACTCAGAGAAAGCCCTTTCCCCCATTAACAGTCCAGAAATGGAAACTTAATGGGAAACAGGATTAATTTTTCACCTCTCCAATTAGAATGTCAACCCACATTCTTGAGTTTCCACATAATAAAGACTTTTATTTATATAAAAGCAATGACATGCAAAACAACTTTACAACTCCTACAAAAGTGAAGTATAAGCAAAAATATCAATTATGACTTGTACTCATAACTTTACAAAAGCATTTATCAGTTATATTGACTGCATAACTGCAGTTATAACAATCTGTTGCAAATATACGAAGCCTACTACATATTGTCATGTTTTACTTTGCCATTAACGTAAATCCTATGACACTACCTTTTTTCTAAAAGTATCTTCTAAAGCAACACTAGAACACAGATACCAACAGAAAAGGCAGATATGTTAACAATATCATTGATATATGTCCAAATTATTATAAAGACACACTATTTACTGTGTTATTTCTTGGATCCTACTGCTGTAACTAAATTGCTGTTTATAAACTCAGAAGTTTTTAAGCCATAATTCAAACAGTCGATTTACTGTATTGGATTGTACTGCACTGTCTGCATTTGCACATTTGCAGAATCCAAACTACTGAGCCATCTGCACCACAACTGCTTTCCAGGCTTTGTCTTTGTCAAAATCCTTTAAGGTATTATTGGAAACCTAAAAATAAACAAATTTCAGACAAATGGAAAAATTAAATAATGCTTTGGTTAAAAACTGAAGTTCAAGAAAATAAATATCTGAGGTAATCCAGGTGAATGTAAACATGAATAGTTACAGTCAGATCTATTAAAATATTCTATACATTGTAAATTGTACAATTTTGCATATTCTATAGTATATCTTTTGTATAAAATATAATAGTGCAAACTTTATAATACTTGAGATATTTGTATGAAATTGGCCACGTTTCTACTTTAAATATTATTTAGGACAGTTTTTCAAGGCTCTTGCCAAAATGTGACAGAAAGTCCTTAGCACCTAATCTTGAAACACAGAGCCACAAGTAGCTCCTGCAGTGCAACTGCAGCAACATTTATCTACATACATGCAAGCAAACTAAGGCCTTACCTAAGAACAGACTTCTGAGAAGCCATAAGGACCTACAACTTCACCTGTAACACCATTACATTACTCGTGTTTTTAAATACTCAAAGGTAAGGAAAAAGTTGTTACTTTTTGGACAAAGTGCTCATTTTAGCATTTAATTTGTACCCAATTTCTCAGTGGTTCACAAACTAGGAATACTAATGTAAATAATAGTCGGAACAGATCTGCCTAGCCAGGCCAGGGCCTATGCTCCAAAGTGTGACTTGCAGCACTGGATGTGCAGCTGTGCTTCAGCTTTTATACAGAACATTAACTCTCAGGACACAGATTTAGCAAATAAGCAACCTATGCTGAATGCCATCAGAAGCCTGAGTGGACATTAACTCATAGCTTCCACTTTCCAGTACCAGTTGTATAATGACTTGAGTTTCATTCTTGCTCCAAAGGAAGGAGTTACCCTCTCCTAGCCTTGAAGGATACAGCATCTTGCTCTGTACAGCAGAAGTGAGAAAAACCCAAAAGCTACAATGCTGTGCTAGGAGACAGATGTAGTTAACCTATGGAGGCTGAAGTAATATGGATTCCCCCCAGTCCCTGAAATAGCACTCTAGTCCTGAATGACTACAGGAAAGTGGTAACAGTAATACTGACACCACCAAGCTCTAAAAAAAGTATGTGCCAAATCTGCATCTGAAAGGACAGCTTGAATACTGTAAGTGCAGGGGGGAAATGGAGGGAGATGCCAATTCTGATCTTTATTACCAACTTTGGTAGTAGTTAGGACATGGAGAGATCTGGGATTCCCATCACTCTCCTACTGCACACTACTTCATACTGTTCAGCATAGGTACCCACTCACTAAGCTTGCCCATTCTTGTACCTATGCTCTAGGTATTTTACTCTTACATTTGTAGTTTAGGAGACTAATTTAGAGAACTAAGCTTAGTAAAAAAAAAAAAAAACCAAAACACTCCCCCACAGCAGGCCTTGGAAAGATACAACTGTATCAAGTACCCTCATTCCACAGACCCAGACTTCCTGCATTGAAGGGGTTAAATCCATTCTTTTCCTAAGACAGCTATCTCATTATCTCATGGTGGTGCAAGGCTTGTAACTTCTGACATACAAATAGCAAATAAGGACCTGCATCCTGTGAAGGACAACAGGACTATCATTCTATTTTAGTACAACAATGAAACCCCATCTATAACTGAAAGCCTGTAATATTGGGGGCTTTAACCTTCCAACTTTTCTTCTCTTAAGAGGACTTGCCACAGACTTACAGATGTTGTGTCTGCCATGACTCAGTTACCAGTCAACTAGCAAAATATTATCTCTTATTACAAAATTCACTACTGCATTAACATCTTACAGCTTTACAGAACAGTTTTTAATTGTAATCTGAATTAAGTAACGTAAAACACTACCAAAAAAAAGGTTAAGTACAGATTTTTTTCATTTTATAATGGGTATAAATACATACCTCTGTTGTTCTGTATTCCTGTTTTTTAACCTGTGATGCTGTCCATGACGAATCTTGTAGTTTCATTTTTGTCTTGTAATTTACACACTGTATTACAGTGCTAATAGTAAGGCATGCCTGAATTAGCAGCATCAACATCAGAAGCAACAGGAGTACGTCATAAGATTGCTGAAAATAGACATGAATACGTCGTTAACTACTGAATATTTTCCACCATTCCCACCCCAGTATTCTTGAGATTCATATCTGGATTTCATTTTTTAACTCAAATTAGAATTTACAGTTTATTTTGGCATGAAGCATCAATTAAAATTCAAGTGCCAGGAACTGCTCAAAGTAGAACAAATTAATAAGTCTGAAAAAAACTTTTAATTTGGCAAATGATCTTGTAGTCTAGAAACTGCACATATTCAAGGAAACCATCCTCTAAAATACAGAGCCTGATTTCTGTCTGTGACCTGAGTGATGTCACAGCTGCGCCTGTAACTTGCTGATTCTGACCTTGTCTTAAATATAAGAAAAAACTATTTTATTGTGAGGGTGAGGGAGCCCTGGCACAGGCTGCCCAGGGAGGCTGTGGAGTCTCCTTCCTTGGAGGTCTTCAAGAACCACCTGGACACGTTTCTATGTGACCTGATCTAGGTGAACCTGCTTCTGTAGAGGGGTTGGACTAGATGATCTCTAAAGGTCCCTTCCAACCCATACTCATTCTACGATTCTATGACTTGTCTGGAAGTCACTGAACCTGGTTACCACTGCTGGACCCGCCTTGTTCATCTTTTTTGGGCTACTGGAGGATCGTGCTCCTGGTCAATAGGGTCACCGTCCTTCTCTGCCTTGCTGTTACCTTCCACTCCATTGTTCAACCTCTCTTCTTCAAAAATTACAAGACTACTTCAGGAGAAGTGGGTACAAAAAGTCAAGACTCTTATTGACACTATTTTAATCCACATAAATGGTTCTTTGAACATCATCACATATTGCTAAACATTTGGATGCTAAAGCCCTAGAAAGCTCTTCAGTAGGTCACTGGTAGCATTTTATATTGAAATCTTTTAAGATTTTCCAACTTTTTTTTTCTTCTCTGCCCTAGTCCAGGCTTTGAATGAATCGAGGTGTAAGCTTACAATCCCAGCTGTTGGTACACATCCTAAGAAACAGGAAAATGTATTCTTCAAGTAAACCTGGAGCCTTTAATTTATACACTACATATTTATAAAACCCCAAGGAATCCAGCATATTACATGTTATTTTTACTGAATCTGTAGAATAATATCCAATTAAAAAAAAACAAAACAACTGTAATTCCAAGGTCACAGTACATTTAACATACTTAAAATGATAACATTAGTTAAATAAGAGTTTTGGAATAACTTCTGTAACATTTTATTAAATCTTTAAAATGCAGTACCTTGTCTTCTCATATTTCCTAATTCATTCTTGTGTTACTATTGTAATAGGTAGATGTTAATTTTTCATTGCCATAAACATACATACTTTAACAGCAGGTGGATAATTTCTAAAGATGTCAACAACTTGCATGATACTGAAGGATAAGTATGCAGAAGCAGTAAACAGCAATGGAGAGGTAACACTGCTAATGGCAATCAGGACTTCAACCTAAAAAAGTAAGATAATGAATGCCAAATAAGAGTAAAAACAAGTTAACGGTTTGGACTGTGAGCTATGTGTCCTTGAAGCAAGGACAACATAAGTGTGTAAAAGTGTGTAAGATTAGACAAGACGAATGTTGCATAGAAATGCAGATACAAGCTTTGAATACATTAAGTTTCTTAGCCAAAATACTATTGTTTTGTAAATCATTTTTCATTTAACATGGATGACGGAGGTTTTTTCATATGCAGATAGAGGAAGAAATGACCAATTTTAGAGAGTTAGTAGAAAAGTATCACTTATTCTTCAGGTTGTATGAAACAATGAGAATTAACAGCAGATATTGCAGACTTACAACCTAAAATAACTACACAAATTTGACTGCTTTAAGGTAAATTTATTGCCATATAAGCAGACAAGTTTTCATTCAAACATCATGTGGTTATACATCAATACCGACATATATAGAGTTCCATGACTACAACTTAGAACAGATGTTTGAGAGAGGCTGGGACAGTCAAGGAATAAACACATTCTACTAAATACTCTTAGTTCTTGTTGCTAGTAATGCAGATGAGGAATTGGTTTAAAATAGGTTCTAACACCTAATTTTTTTGTTTTAGAAACCACAGCTCATAATCAAAACAGAGATGTCAGCAAAGAACCATGAAAGCAGTTCTGGGCATACCATATGTGGGATGTCATTTTCCTATAGTAATATCCATTCCCAAGAAAGCAGTGAAAAGAAATCCAACCAACAGTCCTTTGAATTATTTTCTAGAATATGTGGAATTAAGTCTATTCATAAAGACCTATTTATTTTCAGGAATATCAGCTTACACTCATGCTACACGTTTCTGCCATATTTTGTAGAAGTAACTAAAAACTAGTGAATAAATATGACTAGTGCCACTACCACAGGCAGGCTTTCTTAAGATTATTCCACTCTAATGACAAAATCCAAGAATTTTACACACTTACCAGACATTTACTTGGATATTCAGCAGCTACATGACTTGCAATAGCACTTGGGAAACACTAAACAAAAAAAGCACAACAAAATAAACACTCACCTACTTGAAAACTACAGAGATTACGTCTGAGTTAGTGATTATCACAAACCACAAATCGCATCTGAAATTTCCAGAAAAGGCAAAACTGTATAGACTTACGATTAAGAATCAGTCACATGGAGAATAAAACTAAATCGTTTTACTTTGAGTGTCATGTATTAAACCTATACATACTGAAATATGACTATCCTCAAAACTTGACATAGAAGCTTTCTACATAAAAACCTAACGAACCCTACTGAACTTTGTCATTTCTGAATGCTGAGAAACTTGTTTGTGATCTTTTTCCGCTTCATGCTGAGGGATTTTCCAGACACAGGAGCCATATATAAACCTGATGTTCATTGTCCTCTTTCACAACGAGTTCAATTTGTGGCAAGCAGGGTAGCAGAGTATCACTTATGAATCCACTGCTCCTCTGCACAGGCTGTTATTAGCAACAAGGGTTACCAATCATAGTCTCAGGCTTCTCCAAAAAAACAGGCCAACAGGCTAAAGATGATGCTCAAAGGATTCTGCAACACTGAAACTCAACTCAATGTTTTATTTTGTAGCCTGAAATACTCTAAAACCTAGGATTTGTTTGACCGAACACTTGACTTTTAATACCCTTATTACTCATTTCCATTTTACTGAACTGAGGACTGAAAATGTACCACAACTTTTTATAAGAACCAAACTACTGTAAACTAAAATAGAACAAGCACATTGCATGAATATATTAAGTATATTGAAGATTTATTTCATTTACTAAGCAGCAATTGCCAACTACTATTAGGGCCAAATAAATATTCCAGCAGGGAGAGAATAATTAAAGGAAAAAAAAAACCAAAAAAACAAAAACAAAAAACAAAAAAATGAAGAGTTCCTTAATTTTACCACTACTTACTGCAACTAAGATCCAAAAGAATGTTACTGAAAGATATGGACCTGAGACTAGAACATCCATATTCAAAGCAATTATTCCACCAAATACTGCTGAAATTCCAATAATCACCTCAATTACCTAAAACAAAAAACAGGATACAAAATTATTAACAGTGCATTTGAACACCAAGTGTCCTATTTGCATACATAAAGGAAAAAAATGCACTTCTGCTATTAGCTCTGCATGAAGCCAATGTTTTTCAGATATAAAATGTGGCAAAACTCCAGCTGGTTTCAGCAAAAACAAGATCAGCTTCATTATACATATTTTTGCTCTTATTTATTTATTTATTCCCATGAACAACAGTCCAGTTAATGCTATTTATCATTAAGTCATTAATATATTACATATATTGAAAATTTAATTCCTTTACTAAGCAGCAATTGCTGACTTAAGTCATTAAGTAGTCTTCTTTCTATTACACATGAAAAATATCATTTATCTTGCAATACTCTAAAAGGAAACATTTTGAAGTATATCTCTCACTTTCGTCTTTATTCTTGCAGCTCTTATCTACACTGATCTCCTGGCTTTAAAGAGCTTAGCACTTAACAAGATGAATGAACAAATTGATTTAAGAAAGAAAACAATGCTTTTCTTACTGAATAAGATTTCAGAATTCGAGTAGGAAAGCTGACATTGCTCGAAATGATGGTACTATCATATGCAGTATTCTAGAGGGGAACAAAAAATCATGTTAAAAAAATACACAAAGCAATACATTTCTTTCTAATATTCAGTATAACCTGTTGGAGACCCTAACAAAGGTATGCAATGTCTGGTTGGGCCATCAGAGCTGACAGTGACATGCCACAGTGATCACCAGTGTCACACCACATCATTCATATTTAAAATAAATGAGGCAATTCCAGATTAACTGTTATAAACCACTGTGCAACAATGAAATGTGGTCATCCTGTCTCCCCTTTGCAGCTTCAAAATACATACTTTCTTCCTGAGCCTTCAGACTTTACTGAAGGAGGACAGTACACTACACAACTTTATCTAGCAAGCAACATTTTTACTGATTTGGCACAGCATATTTACTTCATTATCACCAAAAAGAAGTACTATTGTAGAAAAATGAGGGCACGATTTGTGATAGCACTTGTGACTAAAGAAAGTTTTATAGCCCCAAATCCTGCAGGCAATATTCATTGTCCAGATACCACCAAAGTAGTACATGTGACAAATACTTTTCCATCTCAGGCTTTAAAAAGGCGATGCTCGTACATTTGCAAGTCACAGTACTCTCACATTTCATACATAAAGTTTTGTTCCATACAGAACAGAAACAAAACACTTGCCATGCCGGTTCATAAGACATTCAAACAACTCTGTGATGAATAATAGCAACGGGTCATTTTGCAGCAGGGCCACTGCACTCTCAGAGGAGGCTATTACTGTTTAGTAACAGTATTCTCCTTATTGTTCACATCTAGTTTTACCATGTAATAAGAAGTTATATACTGGAGTTGCCAGTCTTGTCAATGTATGCAATATAGGAAATGTACGTCATATAGGGAAAATAGATTTTTTTAAACAACAAAAAAATACTTTTTTTAATCCTTAAGAATACCTACTTTGTTTGTCGTACAGCAGTCTTCAGTAGACCTAGCTGAAATGATCACAGTAGTTGCCATGAAGATTTCCAGCAGAATAAGTAGAATTAAGTTGAAATTTATCTGTCAGTAAAATCCCAGACATAAATGAGTTACATCTTGCACATTAAAAATAAAGGAGGGGGTGGAATCTAGCAGGATCCAGCAGACTCTATTTTCTGTGACATTCAGCTGTATCTATTAATTAGATACCTCATTAATAATTTTCTTGGATCCTAATGAATCTCTAGGACAATAGTTAGCGTGTGTTAGTACTGAATATGCCTAACCTAAGAAACATTTGTGGGAATATTCTGCCTGAAGATTTTATCACTGTCCTCCACATGAGCACTTAATGACAAGGGGCTGATTTCTAGGCACATTTCTACTTGTAGAATCTTTCATGTGAAGTCTGAACGCTGCAGCAAATCACAGAAGATTCACAGGAACAGAAAGAGGACAGACAATAGCAAGCCTGACTAGCCCACGGGCTAAGGCAATCCACTGAGGAGGCAAGGGGGAAGGAGGGCCACAGGCTCTCAGACCCTATGCTACAGTCCAAATGATGCAATATAATGTCTAACGCTGAATGAAAACACAATCTAAAGAACTGGGCCTAGAACCCTAGCTCTGTGCTCTACCTAACACTAGCAGAGCATCGATGAAGGCTCTTCATGGTTTTGCAACTCTTGCAGGTCTAAGAGACTACAAAAACATGGATTCAATTTTCATTTTCAATTTTCATTTCTGATTCTGCTCTTTCCAAAAAAAAAAAAACCACCCAAAAACAAACAAAAACCAAATCTTGCTACAGTCAATAGAAAACCAGTCAGTTGATCAAGTTGATCAAACTATATCACATCTGAAGATCTAATTCACCATTTTGAACTTTGACTACAAGAGGATAGGGAAGACATTTCCATATTAATCTCCTCAAAGTTAGCCATACTCTGTATGCATCATGTAGCCATACAAGTTTTAACTGCTGATGTCAATTTTCCAGTCTTGTCTTACTCAGAAAAGTAAAGCTACTGCTAGATGATGTCTCCTCACAAGACTCAGTAGGAACTGTGGGTTATTGACAACATTGTAATTACATGTGATCTCCACCACCTCACACCTCTTCCACCTTTTTACTTAACAAAGATAAATGTTCACATTTATTAGTAACTTACATTTATAGCTGATGGATTGAGGACAAGTTTGCAGCCAAACCAAACTAAACAAGTTGTTGTAACAGCAAATGTAGAGACGAACAGAATCTGAAAATTTGGTATCTGAAAAACAGGTTTATGGTGGGTTTCTCATTTTAAACACAGATTAAAAAAAATACATATAATTGCCAATAAAGCCTTATACTTACCACATTAATTTTATTCCTTGCTATAGCAAAGCTCACAACTGCTGAAGGAATGCACTGGGAAAATTGAAAGAGAAAACTAGTGGGATATTCTGCACAAAGAATTTTGTATATATTTCTATAAATGTATTTTATTTTGTCTGAGTTCATATTTCAGTTAACTTAAACAGAAGACTAAAACCTCAGAGGAAAGTCTGCTACTCTTGTCTGAGCTCATTAATCACAATCGGTATTTTAGGATTACACGAGGTTTAAACAGTTTAAACAAGAGTGTTTAAACAGCAAGGTACCCAGCACAACGTGATGAGTAAATGAGAGAAATAAAGTCTTTCATGAGGCACTTCATGCCCTTGTTAGTTTAAATTAATTCTGGAAGGCCTGAGATCCTTCAGCAGTAAAAGAACAACACTGCTAATCATAAATTGGGCCTCCACATTCTTTTAAAAAGAGCATCATGGTGTGTAAGCTAAAGTTTGGCCAGTCTCTACACAGTTCTGATGAAATTTGTAAAAATTGATCTGTTAAGTTAAATTACACTTCAAGAACTGTACTGGGATCTCCTATGTGCAGTATGAAATGTGCTTCTCTACTTAAGGGCAGAGCTAAATGGAAAGATCTTGTTTAAGTAAAAAGTTTCAAAAAGTAATTTCTCTCTCTCTTGCCTGTTCCCCACCACAATAGATATAGTACCATTACAGATCCAACTGCATTTTACACAAGTACATAGTTTTACAACATACAAATAAGCAAAATAAAAATATACTCAACTAAAATTACTGAAAATGTTTCCACATTAAATAATGCATTTATTTACTCATTACATTTTACACATCGGAGCACTGATGGCTTACTAATGGAACCACTATATCTAGACTAATATGTATTAACATGAATTTAAAATCCTTAAACACATCTGACTTTGCTGTAAAGGATGTGCTGCTAACAGAATTAAAATGTCCTTTTATGTCCTGGATACTCTAGAGTCCCTAGAACACTTACGTGACTAAGTTTAGGCAACTGAATCCTACTACAAGTAAAGAGTTGAAAAGGTTTAGAGAGCAAATTCAGCTCACGCTAAGCTGGACAGCTGGTGGTCACTTGGCTTATACAGCTCTCCAGACTCTTTCAACCACTTTGACTTCATTTCATGTGTCAAGAGCTGTAACACTTTACTCATAGATACCCAAAAGTACACATCTTTACCCACAAGCAAGCCTTCCAAACCCAATGTGATAACCTTCTCCATCTACCAGATATTTCAAAATTCTCCATAAATACAAAGTTCATAGAGAAAAGATTTGAGACAGAAAAAGAGACATGTCAGTAACTGTTTACATATCAGTGAAGATATTAACTTCAAAACCTGCTTCAACTTTATTCTAATGCCTTGAGTAGAAGCATAAGCAACAACTCATTCACAGAGCAACTCCTGGGACTTGTTTAAAATAAAACATTAGTCCTGTATCTAACTTAGAACAAATTTGCAAGTCAAGTTGTAAAAATAACAACGACAGAACAGAATTCCATCCTGAACAGAGCTAGTACATCAGACTCCTGCACATATTTCTAGAGGGTAGATTAAGCACATACAATACAGTAAAAAAAAAAAAGTTCCTAAAACTATAGGAAGAAATACTGGACTATGGAAAATGTCAGGCCTTAATGCATATTTTACTAATAATAATACTCAAGAGAACTTTAGTTGCTTCTGTACTTGGACACTATGACAAAGCAAACTGAAGAAGTAATACTTTGAAATACAATCTGAAACACATTCCAATTGCATTTAGCCAGGAAACTCCTCAGATAAATAACAATGCACTTTTTCTGGAAATCAAGCAGAGAAAAACTGGTCACACAGGTAACTACCGCATGCCAGTGGGGAGCTGGTTACTGACAATGGTGGCGCAAAACAGTTGTCTTTATAACAACAGTTATTCCCTTAACCGTGGGAGGAAAACCCATTGAATGAACTGTTAAACAAAAATAAATCTTTCATGAAGAAAGTTAGTAGTAACAAAAGAGCATAAAAGACAATAAACCCACAAAACATTACTTATTATTGATTTTGCTGTCAAACAGCCACAGCAAATAATTAGGAATGCTTACTGAACCTGCTGCACAACGTAAATAATCCATTTCAGATGGAAAAATATTTCCCAGATAGAGTGAAAATCCAGAAGTAATGAGGAGGCATGTCTGCAAAGCAACAAAAAAGATAAATCAATATGAATAAAACTGTTTTTAAAAGGCAACTAGCCTAACAGAAATCACTAATTCCTTTCAAATTAAGTTACTCATGAACATTTAATAATGCAGTCTTTGTATGAGTAATTTTGAAGAAAAATACCAAAACATGCTGAAGAAGAGAGTTGTAAAGATGTTTTGCTGGTTACTAAGACTTAACAGTGAACAATATCATCATGGTTAGGTCAGTCATTGTGCCCTGACTTGACAAATAGCTAATAAAATGCACAAGAATTAAATGCAGTCATAAAAATGTTTCAGAAACCTCAACTAAGCCTCTACTTTGCATTCTCTGCTTGGCTCGACCAACATTCATATGGGCAGCTGAGTAGCTACCAACTAGAACACAGTAACAAAAATCATATTTGGGTACACCGGTGAAGATGTTTCCACGTCTATTCCTGCCTCCCTCCAGACCCTCTTCCTGCTTTGGTCCTGTGGCACACCCAGAAATCTGGCCTCCTGTTCCGGTGCTAAAATTTTGTTTATTTCAGAATTATTAAAGTTACACTCAACAATAAATGATCAGTGTATTTTAATAACATTTTTCCTTTTGCTTGTTGTTCCTCTGAGCAGACATTTACTCAAAAGGGCTGGAGAGACAGAATGGCTCTTTGCTCTTATTTGGGCATTTTTTTCATATTACAAAATGATGGGGATCTTTAAAAAGGTCTTGTCAAAAAATGACAGACAATAAGGATTGAATGAAGAGAATGAAGGCAGAGTTGAGGAACAGTATTTACAGAACACAGCTTGAAATTGCTCTTGAAGCACATTGAATCGTTCCTGTATAGGAGCAGCCCATAGCAGCCACTTCCATGTCATGCTACAGTTTGCAGCTGCTCCCTGAAGAAGGTTCTGTTCACTGGGACTTTTGTTGCCCAGCATGCAGACTTTCTTTTCTGTACACTGACATTCAAAAGACTTGAGAGAGATTAACTAATATAATACTTGGGAGAAAAATCTAATTGGAATTTAGTGGATTAGTTTATTAATAAAATTGCATTTTCATTTAGTCATACAATTCACACTTCTTGATAATATAATTTCTTCAAACAGTAGTATCTTAAATTATTCACAACCATTCAGTAAAAAGGAGAAATGTAATTAAAGACATTTGTCCTCCTTGTCAACTAAGTTTGAGAAAATTTAATGCAAAGAAAGCCAGCTCTTTTGCCCTTTATTTACGTAACAGCACATCTGAAAGGAAATCCAAGTTTTGCAGATTGTCAGAAAAGAAAAAATGTTCATCTGTTTCCATGAAAATAAAGCAATACTTTTATTAACTCTGCAAAAACAAGTTATTACCATATTAACAGTGAAACATTTTTAGCTTGTAACAAAAATTAATCTTCAAAACTCACGAGCTGACAGAAAAACATCAAATTCTCTTTGCTGTAATGGACTTCAAATAACTCGTCTCTGAACATGAGGTAGCATATGATGTACATGCAACATCAGTGTCCTATGATTCCAGCAATGACACAAAAAATCAAATCGCTGTGATGTTCACTTAAGAAACAAGTATACACCTCACTACGTGAGGATTCTACCAAATAACTACAGGACTATTGAACTCTGAAGGATTATTGTGGTAATTAAGCATGATCTATATATTTTAATGTCAAAATGCTACCATTGCAAGTAAAGTTCTTTTAACAATTAAAAGTACGATAAAGGACTGCATAGGATTAGAACATTTTACATCCTTTACAGAAAGGTACTGCTTATGCTTAGGGGCTGGTATCTCCCACCACCACATTTATTCTCACTTTATGCTACATAATTTATTATTAAAGATAAAAACCAGCATTCATGTAGCAGAATCATTCAAAGAATATGATTAGTCAATTAAGTATTACATGTTAACGTGCTAAATGTATTCTTTTCTGTACAAATATTTATATTCCGTGCTATTGGCAATGAAATTCTGAGTCCCCAGACAATGTGAAGCAGAAGAGACAACAGGGCATTGAGATCTCACCTACATTTTTAATTTCTGTATCATTTAAAGTACTTACTCCCATCAGCAAAGAAAAGATCCATGTTCTGTAACTAAAGCAAGGATGCAGTCTCTTTGATAGCTGAAGATCACTGGATTTGATATCTGGTATATAATTTCCATTCTCTTGTTTTCCGCGCTCCAAGGTTGGCATCCTGTCATAGCTAAATTCTTCTCTGTAACCTTCTTCCCTGGTCATAACACTTCACAACAGCAATTAAATGATAACAAATCAAATGCAAATGATGAAGAAAGGCCAAAAATATAATTTAGTTCCTTCACGTACTCAGGTCAGTGCTGAACTAGGTTTTTGTCTATCTAAGAAAAAATAAATAAAAGCAATATTTACTATTGAGCTGTATTTACGTTTCAAAACATCTAAACATTCTAACAACTTGCAGAGATAAATTACATCCTACAACCACAGTTCATAACAATACAGTATAAATGCCAACAAAATCAAAGTTTATGTGTCAATGATTTCTTTATGTATCTTTTATTTCAACATCTAAGAACCATTTTAGAGGCATTTAGTTTGAGGATTATTCTGTAACCAAGGCTTTTTTAATTTTCTTTTTTTAAAAAATCCAGAATAGAAAATATATTTTAAACATGTTTAGATATTAACTTTCAATTGAATTTAACTCTTCTTATCTGGCATATAAAGTGACAGACTTCACTATGAGTCTGATGAACTCATATACTCACCACAACTCAGCTACAGCAACCTGTTTCAAATTTACCCAGTATCAACCATTTCTATTGTTCACTTAGCCTTGTTTTGTTCATCTGATTGCTTGCCAATCTGATCAAAAACCTTGAGGAGTATCTTATATTAGGATTAAGTTGCTGCAGATTTTTCAACAGTTACAAACCTTCATACTTACCTTAGACTGAAAAGTTAACTGTCAGTTTAAAACAGCCTTGTGAACACAGCTGCCTGTACACTTTGTGATATTCGCACCGTTCAGTGAGTCATGCCGTCTCTGAAAAGTTCTCCCTTACACTTTGGCTTTCAACATCTATTCAGATACAGAACAAAAGCACAGCAAAAAACTTCAGTTAAGCCAGGGAACAGGAAAATGCCTCCTGAATTTTAATTAACAGAACACACTAGAAAATGACTGTACTGCATTCTCATAGGGCTGCTTCCAAATCACACCAACAAATTAAAAGTTTCAATTCTCTTGTTTATTTGAGTTCTATCCCTTACTTGGCATCTTAAATAAAATCTTACTCATGGATTACCAGTTTCAGTTATTATAATAGGCTGTGATAAAAATATTCAATACTCCAGTTCTTGTTTCAAATGAGCAAAAGCTACTTAACAGTGCAGTATTCTCCTGGAATAAACTACAGATATAAATTCAAGCAATCAAGTATCCCAACAAGTTGGGAGGTTAGAATGTTAGAGGTTAGAAATCTATCAAAAATATTACTTTCACTGTAGAACTCTTTAAGATCTATGAACCCCACTTTTCCAGTGCTCAGATAAACCCTGATCACATCACTCATGCTGACATTCACATTTACAGCACACCATGATGACTAAACAACATATTTTAAATCTAGCAGGCAGCAGTGACATGCAATGGCCAGTGTACATTGGACCCAGTTCTCCTGCTTATTAGGCACTGAAAAAGAATGCTTTTATCTTGAAGATGTTGGCACCTTGACAGCTACAGCAATGACAGGGTCTTTTGTCTAAACTTTAAACACTCTTGTAACCAAGACACAATTAAATCTTCAGTACTCTGAAGGGCATCACCTTCAAAGCATGCTAGAAAAACTTCAGAACAGCACTTCTTTTCAATTTCCATGGGCTGTAGATTTTGCTCTTCTCATGTCAGCCAACACTGAAAGAATATTAATATGTTGCAGTTGTTTTAATAGGCTGAAATGTGGAAACTGATGCACTGTACACATCACTACACAGCTGTAAACTGTTAGAAAAGGGGGGAAAAAAAGAGACTGTGTAGCCAAGCAAAACTATCTTAAATAATTAAGCTCCTCTGTTCACAGAAGAAACATTAGGCAAATATTTCCATTACCTGTAACTTATCAAAGACTCTGGTTAGATGGAAAACACATAACGTTTCCTTCATGTCTTTTTCAGTGAATGCTAAGTACTGGTTTGCTCTAACACAAGTCACCATAGATATAAAACAGTATCTTATTTTATCCCTTTTGATCAATTTAGGGAGATCAACGTCTTATTAACCCAAAATTGGTGAAATGTTCAGGTATTTACTTGATCTAACCTCTTTTAATAAAAAGTATTTATGAAGTACTGCATCATTGAACAGAACAGGGCCCTAGAAGTTCATGGGCACAATTTCTAGTGTTTCAGGCAACACTGTACCTGAAAGTTCCCTCTCTCAAGCTTGGCATACAGCATTTTCCCCAGTTATGGTGAAATACCTTCTTCCTCCTTTCCTGTGTGCTCCTCAGTATTTGCCATTTTCTTTTTTGCACAGAGGTTCACTACACAATTACTGCATCTTCTGCACTTAGCATCCATTTAAAAAAAATACTTAAAACTTCATAGTTCAGCTTCTATTCTAAGAATTTTCTAGGGCACATATTTAGGTTCCCTTCATGTTATGTTCCTGATTCCATAAAAGCCTTGAGTCACTTTTGTGTATACATAACTACAAGGCAAGATCTGGTGGTCAGAGCTCAAGTCACAGGCCACGATCTTTTAATGCTAGGTAAGGCATGAACGTGCTGTACAAAGAGATTGCTCCTAATTCTAAAGAGTGCATAGGAAATCTACTCAAAGATTGCAGGAAATATAACAATGCCAACAGAACATTACATACAGGCTTCTGAAAAGGATTTACAAATCAGTGGTTTTACTCTAAGTTAGGCTAAAAGACATCAAGGTATGACAATCAAATCACGACAGCTTATGTAGAACTTATTTTCACCACTGAAATGATCACTGAACAAGTTCAGACTGCCTGAAGCACCTACATCAGATACCAGCTCACTTGCCAGGCTGTGCCATGTGAGCATCCCCACAACATCTACAAAAGATTAAAAGAGATTTATAATTGATCTGCCAAAGGCCAATATGATGCAAAAGTAAACAAGCTTGTTATGTACTACTTTTTTATCAGTAATTAATAAAAAAGCATTCTGCCCTGAACCAGTTTCCCTTGCACTGAACCCAGACTCACGCCCATGTTGCTAAATCCAGATGCAAAAATACACAGCACCTCAAGCTCTAACGAAATCTGTGTTTATCACGTTGGAGGCACCATCACTGGAGATATTTAAAAAGCTCTGTAGATGAGGTGCTGAAGGACATGGTTTAATAGTGAGCTTGACAGCGTTAGGTTAGTGTTTGGACTTGGTGACCTTAAAAGTCTTTTCCTACTGAAATGATTCTATGATTCTATAAACTGCAGGATCTTCAGACAAGAATGTGTGCAGGAATAACTCCTCCTTTCCTCCAGAAAAACAATTCCTTCACCGGTCACATTTTCACCATCCAACACTCCTCTGCCTCCTCTCTGCTGAAATCTTAGTGAAAGAAAAAAATTGTTAAAATCAATGTGTCTAAAGTGGAGGCTATCACTCCCTCATCACTTTCCATAAAGATCACCAACTACAGACATTTGTACGTGTTTCTCATGCCAATGGCATCACCTCAGTTACTTCAGAGTTAGATGCTGGAACCTGTGTGCAGTTACTGGGAACTAGAATTTTGTCTGGCCTAGGAACTGTATGGAACTCTACAAAAGCGTTAAACAATCTGCAATGCGCTCTTCCTTCTTCACCTAAACAAGGCTGAGCTAACCATATGAGTAGAAAAGGTTGCCAAAGTCAACTGCTACTGTAGTCTCAAAATCTAATCACAAACTATGCTGCCATTCTACAACAGCCACAAAGTAGTTTCCCGCAAAAGTATACACTGCTCTGCCCAACTATCTGAAACCAACTTCTGTTGAGTCTTATGCATCAGCTCCCGTTGAAATTACTGGGATGCTGAGCTCATCATAGCATCATTTGATCAAAAGCCATGCTTTCTGAAACACTAGTTGTGAAATGAAATTTAAAGGGGGCTTGCACTGTGTGAAGAGAACCGGTAAAAATACCAACTATGCAAATCATAAGCACCAGTCAGATAAAATTTTGCGTCAGAGCAGCTCCTATGCTAAAATACACCTTTTTGTTGTTGTTGTTAACCAAGTTTATAAAGTTCTAGAGCTTATTCTATCATTTGGAAGGTGGCTGCTGTGAGACTATAGCAATTTAAGATACGACATTTGCACATGCATACTCTCTCCCATGCACTCCATCTTACCACACTGGACACATTCCCATGCCTCACCTAGTCGCTGTGCCACGCACGCACACCGAGGCAGGTTCTGCCTGCTCAAGACTCACCGCATTCAGAACACCAGAAAACCTTCCCTTAAGCTACAAGCACAGCTCCAGACGTCATCACCTGCAAGCGACACACCGCACACGCCACCCCAGGCTCGTTGGGGTAACCACACGACGCCGTCTTTAATGCCTCCTCGACCTCCTGCAGCCCTCGAGCTCTACCGAAGGAGGTTCTCTCACCTTCCTCTCGGCTAACGGTCCCACCACCCGGCCCAAGAGCGAGCGCGGTAAGATGCCCGAGGGCTACCCAGACACTGTCCCCCTAGAGACCGGGAGCAAAGGCACTCCCGGAGCCGCCCCGCGCCCCATCTCCTCACAGCGGAATGCTGGGGGGAGGGAGCAAGGGCGGGCAGCACCGAGCCGGGGGGCGAGGGCGAAGGCGAGGGCGGGCAGCAGCGCGCCGCGGAGCACGGGCTGGGGCGGGCAGCAGCGCGCCGCGGGGCACGGGCTGGGGCGGGCAGCAGCGCGCCG